>ML399491.1:0-20800 GCA_005239525.1 Nicotiana knightiana | reverse complement strand
GGGGGGAGGGGGGCCGGGGAGAAGTGGCAGCTAGCTGAGAGGGTTCAGAGTGTTATGGGGCGTCTAGGGTTTTTAGGAAAGGGGAAGGATCCGGTTCTGTTTAGGGATTGAGAGATGGGGTCTTTTAGTAAGTGAGGGTTACTGGGCCAAACGGGTCGGGTAGGCATGGGACTGGTTTTGGGTGGAATGTGGCAAGACATTGGACTAGAAACAGTGGCCCAGTCCGATTTTAGCTTAGCATCCCTTTTCTTTCTTTTCCTTCTTTGTTAGACTTTTGAAAAATTAGCCACTTTGGACTCAATTAATTAAATCTAATTTTTGTGGCTAAACTATTTTATATATTTTATTTACTAATTTTCTAATGACCTAATTAATTATCTAACCTAAGAATATATTTTTTAATTTTTAGATATTTAAATATGCAATTAACAATGTAATTAAATTCTAAAATGCAATTTAAAATCTAAAATGCTATGACATTAAAATTCGAATATCTTTATGATTTACGTTATTCCTAACATGCATAAACAATGCGAATAAATGCAAAACAAATAAAAATAACTCCTAAAATTCATAAAACAATTAAAATTATTTTTTGGATTATTTTTTAGGAGTAATTTCCTATGTGGGGAAAAAATTAGGTGCTCACAGCAACCCCTCTTTGCTTGGAAACATGAAAAATTTTCGGGCAAAGATAAAGTGAGCAATCGTGAATAATTTTTTGCCTGTTTGATACTCCATGGGAGCATTTTGAAAAAGTTTGAACGAACCTTGCTTCGGAGGTTGCCTGTCAAAGAGAATAAACACGTCGAAATGGTTTAAACATAATAATGGACTATCATTCTATTTGGCTCGGGCCAACTCATTTGGGTTAAACGTCCCATACCCAATAACCTGGAGTCCAAAATTGCTTAAACAACTCCCAATTGGGCCACTCTACAAGTCTGACCCACTTCATGTAAATCTCTGATGAAACAAATTATGGAAAGAGAACATTATGTACTTGAATTTTTAGAAACAGGTACAATGAGCTAAAATCAAGATGTGTAAAGTTAAATTGTGAATTAAATTTACAAATATAGCCTACTCTACAACTGCAGATTGTAGTGACCGTTTTGCACCAATAACCAAATCCTAACTCATAATTTCATTTCAAGAACCATATAAGTCAATTGATTTTAATGTCATGCTTTAACTTACTGAACTCTTAACATCAGGATTTACATAAAACAAATTTAAAAAAATCAGATTCATTATGGACTAGATTTGTCATTTGAATCACATGCTACAACAACTAAACCAAAAGGCAGACTAGCTAATTAGTTGAATACGAACACATGAAATCAGAGATGACTGCAGCAAGTTGCTCAATTCTTTATTAACATATTCAAGAGAGTTACAGAGAAAGTTTCGGCATACCTAGAAGTAAAATCAAGAGATGAAACTTGACAAATCAGAATCTAAAGATGAAAAGTGAAGCCCCAGCCAACAAAGCAGCAACAAGCTCACAATCAAACAGTTCCAATAGCTTGAAAGTTGTTTCAAATCCCAGAAGAAAAATGAAGCCAACCAGTGAAATTAGAAGCAAAAAAATGACTCTGTTTCTTCTTCCTTTCCTCTTTTTCTTTTTTCGTTTCTTTTCTATATACCTCCTTGACTTCAACTTTTTTTAAGAAAAAAATCAGCGTAGATAAAATGATGTCCCTGTTTCTGCCAAGTCAGTGTGGGGGAAATTATTCGTCTCTTTCTCTGAGAGTGAGGTGAGAATAATGCAGAAGGGGGGGGGGAGGGAGGGAGGGGGGAGAGGTGGCAGCTAGCTGAGAGAATTTAGAGTATTATGGGGCGGCTGTGATTTTTAGGAAGGGGGAGGGATCTAGTTCTGTTTAGGGATTGAGAGATGGGGTCTTTTAGTAAGTGAGGGCTACTGGGTCAAACGGGTCGGGTAGGCAAGGGACTAGGTTAGGGTGGAATGTGGCAAGACATTGGACTTGAAACAATGGCCTAGTCCGATTTTAGCTTAGCAACCCTTTTCTTTCTTTTCCTTCTTTGTTAGACTTTTGCAAAATTAGCCACTTTGGACTCAAATTTTAAGTAAATCCAATTTGCTTGGCTAAACTATTTTATATATTTTACTTACTGATTGACAAATGACCTAATTAATTAACTAACCTAAGAATGCATGTTTTGATTTTTAGATATTTAAATAATGCATTTAACAATGTAATTAAATCATAAAATGCAATTTAAAATCTAAAATGCTATGAAATTAAGATTTGAATATTTTTATGATTTACGATATTCCTAACATGCATAACAATGTGAATAAACGCAAAACAAATAAAGTAAAACTCATAAAATTCATAAAACAATTAAAATTAATATTAGATTATTTTTTAAGAGTAATTTTTTATGTGGGGCAAAAATTAGGTGCTCACAGTTATAAAACCTCCATTAGTAACTCCCTTAAATTTAATATCTTCTAAAACGGGCGGGGTCAGCCCACAGGGGCGACCCGCGACCCTAACCTAATATCCAACACCAAGTTTGAAAACTTTTCGTGTAAAATTTCATTTCTTCCCGTAAATTGCAATAGTTTTTCAAGTAAAATGGTTTCAAATATGAAATATTGTTTTAAAAAAATTTAACTCTAAAAATTACTTTTTTAAAAATAATATTTTTATGTTCAAACACTTACTTATTGTCTAGTCGGTCAAGCTTATAAAATTAGATCATTTTGAAAAGTGCTTTTTTTAAAAAAAATTCTAAAATAATTTGTGTTTGGCTAATTAATTTTAAATGTATTTTGAACATCAATTAGTATTTAACCAAGTTTTTAAAAAAGTGTTTTGAATGTATTTTTTTAGAAAAATACTTTTAGGAAGAAACTATTTTTTTTTTCTTTCAAAATTTATTTCTGTTTCTACTCAAAAATATTTTTTCTTTTAAAATCTTTATATGAAAAAAAATATTTTTGACCAAATATGCTATAATTATCGAGAAACTTTCGAGGGACCCAATTCAAAAGACCGGCAATAACAATTTCTTTCTTTTGCTTCAAGACAAATTACAAAGTTGAAAAAGCATAAAGTACAAAGCAAAGAAAAAACTGTGGGCTCATAATAAAATATCTTTAAAATTTCCACATACACTATTGTCATTAAAATATCCCAGGAAAAAAAGTCCCACTGTAGAACAGGCCGCCGCATCCTACGTTTCCATTTTTACGACCGCAGATTGATCACAATCACATCCAGGCACAAATCAACGACCATGATTTAATTGTCACAAATCTAACCAACACCAACAGGTAATATTATCTCTCTTCTAGTGGAAAAGTAAAAAAAAATATCTCATCCTTATCCATTTCCCAATTCCTTCTGACTCCTCCCTTCACTTTATCCTCTATTTATATCCTTAAATTTCATCTACAATTATTAAGCATTTTGATGATATCTTCTTTATCTGGGTTCTAAAAAATAGTAATGGTGTTACAAGCAGTGACTTTAAATTCCTTATCTTCTTCTCTTATTGGAGCTAATGAGCTTCAATATTCAAAAAGATCATCTTCTTCAAGATTTGATGTAATTAATTCGTCGACAATACGTTGTTGTTCAAGGAGCCATGCTTATATACCAAAGCTGGAGCCTTTTAGCAGAACCAAGTTCGATAGAGTTGTAAAAGACCCTCCTTTGATTGAAAAATCTGAAAACGAACTTGCAGGTATTGTACAGATCTTAATTTTCTGTACCTGTATTTTCTTGATTTGTACGTTTCCTTTGTTCGTTGTAATCTATTGATTAGAAATCGCAGTTTCTTCTCAATTTCTTTATGTACTGTTGTAATTAGTATTTGGGGTTAAATAGCTTTTTGTTATTCAATCATTTTTTATTGTTAATATTTGTACTATTTGTATGCACTTATTTTTAAATACCTAAGTTTACTTCCAAAAAAAAAAAAAAGAGAAAGAACAAGAACTACGTCTGTATTCACACAAAAATAAAATTTGGGATCTAGTAACTAGACTTGTTTCTTTTGTTGTCTAGAGCAAGTATTATCTGCGTGTTAAATTACTAATGGAGTACTCTGTATATGGTAATGTGCAGATTATTGTTCTGTCCTAGAAGGGGATGATTCCTATAGCTGCTGGCAGGCCTATTTTGAACTCAAAGATCTTGAAGTAAGTTCTCAATCAGCTCACTGTTATAGGCTCTTGAAATATACTCCCGCGGTTTCAATTTATGTGAACCTGATTGATTGGACACGAAATTTAAGAAAGATTGAAAACTTTTGAAATTTGTGGTCCTAAACAATTTAAAAAGGAGAGTATTTGTGTGGTTATAAAAGAATCTTATTAAGAGTAGAATTGGAAGTTTAAGCTAAATTGTTTCCAAATTTAGAAAGTGTCATTCTTTTTGGAACGGACTAAAAGAAAAAAAAGGTTCACATAAACTGCAACGGATGGAGTAATGTTGTAGCCTTTTTATTTGATGGAGACTTGCTACTGTATTGATTAATGTGTTGTCAGATAGTAGGCTTTTGTTTCTGCAGATTAAGTAACTCCTGTCTAGAGATTTGGTTCTTAGTGGGTAATAAAATTGAGATTTGCTTTGGATTAGTTGTGGAGTGTTTGTCAGGAATACTGTTCTTGGGAGGATTGTGGAGGATTGTTTTAGCTGCTTTTCTGGTTTAGGCTTTGGTCGAATGGGACTTGACATATTTATATGGCATCGTGTGTGTATGCCGACTTGGCCGTGCCTTTTGGGTTGGTCAGGCTAGTGCGAGGCCGTGTCATTGAGGCCTTGTACTATCTAGTACGACTTTTTATGTTGTAGAATATTGGACTGAGAAAAGCTTAAATGAAGCAACATTTGGCAGTGAGGATTTACGTAATCGACTCTAACTTGGTTGGAGTTGAAGTTGTGTCAGATAAAGTAAGCAAACAATTACAACCAAATAGGATTCTTAAGGTGTACTAAATACTGATCATATGAATGAAAGTAGCCCCATAATACAGATACACTCGTAATTTCCTTTAGAGATATCCATCAAGCCAAAAACTTGAGCCTTTTGTAAATCCAAATAGAACAATTGGCCAAAATTTGTCATCGTTTTAAGATATACAATGGATAGCACCTTCACACTTGTTTTTGGTTTTGATTCTTTCCAGAAAGAAGCACCTAAGGAGGAGGTAGAGAAGCTAATACTTCAAGCAGGTGGAGTAAAAACTCTCATTGGCTGTTTACATGGAATTTCAGACATGCACAAAGCAAAACGAGCAAGCAAAGAATCAGCCAAGATTGCGAATCTTGAGGAAAAAGTGGCAAGACCTTGCCCTGTTCCTGATGGATTACCAAAGACAAGAGAAGAGCTTGAAGAAGAGGAGAAGGCTAGAATGCCAGATTCACCCTTTACTAGACTTCTCAGAGCCAAAGGAACACACCCTGTTTGGTACTCGTCTGCACTTGATTATTGACATGGAATCCATAAAAAGCATGCTTTTGGAGCTTTAGTAATAAGGTCAAGAAGTGGAGTTGAATGGTGTTATCTTGGCCAATATGGTAAAATATGTGGGAGCTTTTGGAGCTTGGAGTTGTTAGTGTAGCATAAAATAGTTTACTTCATTGTTTAGTGAAGAATTCCCAATTGTTTTGAATGTAAATATGGTTTGGTTTTGAGAAAATTTTAACTGCAGTAAAGTTAAGTTTTTACGTGTCCTTTGAGGTCTTTCGTAGATGGTGTTAAACTGATGTCGCTTCCCCCTTTTTTCAGTTTGCTATTCCTACTAGTTAATGCCCTGGTCTGACGATGAAGCACCTTAATAATGGTTTCTAAGCGCCAAACTCGGTATATTGGGTTAGTGAATGTCTCATATGAGTTTTTAGATGAAATCCAGGTCTTATAGTCCCTCCCCCACCCCCACCCCACCCCCCCACCCCCACCCCAAAAATCGAAGTAAAAAAAGGGGTTCTACAAAAATGAAACCATTTGGAGTTATCTTCAGTAAACGTATTTGGCCTGTTGGCTCCATGGTGCTGAAGCGGATTAATACCACCAGACTCTGCAAGTCTTGGTGATGCATAACATAAGCCTAATTTTTCTTAGTGGACTTCAATTTTATTTTTTTCAAAATGGCCAGGGTGAATCAGTATTATGTTTACTTAGAAATTCCCTGATGTGAATAGAGCTACTTCCCTTGTCATTTGCATCAGACTCTGCCTGCTTCATAGAAGTATTGGGTAAAATATTTGTGTCCCTGGCTGAAAGTAGACCTTGTAGAAAAGCGGATAGGAAAGGTACCCTACAGACTCAAGCGACCGACCAGCTGGGTGAAAATGAACCCCGTATTCTATGTGAGTCTGGCTTATATTTATGGCTATATTCGGTTGCTAAGATGATTCTCATTCAAGCATTCTCATTCAATGTCAATGTTGCCTTTTAAAAATAAAAAAAAATTCTTTCTTTCTACTGGGACCAAAATAAAGTACTTTCGAGTTGCTCTTTGCCCAAAGCCCTTTGTCCTGGCAAGAGAATTTGATGGTGGTGGTGGTTTTGGGTGGGTAAAGGGGCTTTGTTGAGGGGAAAGACCAAATGGAAATAGGCAGTCCATGGTTAAATTTCAGCATCTGCCAATTATTCCTAAAGTCTAAGACAATGAAGACAGTAAAGGCAAATCTCCTATCTAGTTGTTGAATAGTCCACGTACTCCTAAGATCAAGGAGCACATGTTTCACATCATCTATTTTTGCTTTTAATTGGAAGGTAAAATTTCATTATACCTTGAAAGCCACTTTATCAGTAGTTTCTGTCACTAAACTTTGGGTTTAGGAACTAACAAGAGACCATAAATAAAGATTATTTTCTTGAGGGATTTATTGTCATCTAAATGAGAGTGGAAGAATTATCAAAGGAAGAATAAAAGCACCGGTTTTAGAGCTTTAGTAGAGGAGTAGAGCCATCCAGTGAAAAACTGAGATCCAGTAGAAAAGCCAATGCATTGTGAAAATTTCAAACTTTAATGAAAAAATGTGGCAATTATTTGCTAGCACAAAGAAATAAAACCTGTTTATGAATTAATGTCCATTTGTTACAGACAGTAAAAGAAACTCGTGTAATTGGTGATTTTCCATGCTAGTAGGTAAAGGATGGATCTAATATTACCCCTATTCATTCATTTCTTGAATTTTTCTCTGAATTTATTTTGACCTTCCAAATTCCATGGTGCTCAAACAAGTTTCCGCAAAATATGGTTCCAAATTCGAACACCTTCACTAATAACCTATCAACCACGAATATTCCTTCCTTTGCCTACATATAAAACCCTCCATTTTCCTTTGCAAGATAGATTAGTATAAGAAGCCTTGGGCCTGACCCAAGTGGACTTAATCCAAGCATTATGGCCTCGGGTTTTTTTCTTCTCTTCTTCCTTGTATCATTCTGTTCTCTTTCTTCATCTTCTATTGCATTAACTGATGTTGAAGCTGCTTCCATTGCTCGTCGCCAGCTTTTGGTTGACAATGGCGAGTATGATCAGATGACCATTAACATGAATTTCGCGAATGCCAGGTTGAAGAAAGCTTATGTTGCTCTTCAGGCATGGAAGAAAGCTATTTACTCCGACCCAACAAACTTCACGGCTAACTGGGAAGGTCCTAATGTTTGTTCCTATAATGGTGTCTTTTGTGACAATGCTCTCGACGATCCCAATATCTCTGTTGTTGCTGGCATTGATCTTAACCATGCAGACATAGCTGGACACCTCCCCGTCGAGCTTGGCTTTTTATCTGATGTTAGTCTTATCCACATTAACTCTAATCGGTTTTGTGGAATCATTCCTAAGAGCATTAACAAACTTAAGCTTTTAGATGAGATTGATTTCAGTAACAATCGTTTCGTGGGGCCATTCCCAGACGTCGTGCTGGAATTGCCTAAGCTAAAATATCTTGATCTTAGGTTCAACAATTTTGAAGGTCTAGTGCCTCCTGCACTATTTGAGAAGAATCTTGATGCCATATTTCTTAACAATAACCGATTCCATTCTACCATCCCTGAAAACTTGGGTAATTCTAATGCTTCTGTGGTGGTATTGGCGAATAACAAATTCTTTGGTTGCATTCCAAGCAGCATTGGCAAAATGAGTAACACATTAGATGAGCTTGTTTTCACAAACAATGATCTTTCTGGTTGTTTACCTGAAGAAATTACTAAGCTCACGAGCCTAACGACGTTCGACATTAGCGGAAACAAGTTCGTCGGATCCTTACCAAAGGATTTGAAGTACATGCAGAAAGTTGAAGTCTTTGACATTGCATCCAACAAGTTCATGGGAAATGTTCCAGAGAACCTTTGTACCTTGCCCAAGTTGGCCAATTTGACATTCTCCAAAAACTATTTTGAGAGCTTGGACCAAAAATGTATGCCGTCGCGCTCCCATGATCTGGAAATAGAAGGTAAAGAGAATTGTTTGCAGGAACAACCAGATCAAAAGACGGAGAAGGAATGTTTACCAGTTTTGAGCAATCCTGTTGATTGTAGTAAAGGTCATTGTGGATTTTCTCCACAAGGGCAGAGTCCAAAGGATCCACCTAAAGAAAACACCCCTTCAACCCCCAAAAAGTCTCCACCAAAACCTGCGAGTCCAAAACCAAAGCCACCTCCTGTGTCTACACCTACCCCATTACCACCACCTAAGGTGTCTGTTCCACCACCGGTTGTATCTCCACCACCACCAGTGGCCTCACCTCCACCACCACCAAAAGCCTCACCTCCCCCACCACCAAAAACTTTACCCCCACCACCACCTCTAGTCCGATCTCCACCACCTCCACCTCCAGTCCACTCACCACCACCACCACCAATGGCCTCACCACCGCCTCCCGTAGCGTCACCTCCACCTCCCGTTCACTCACCACCACCACCACCAGTGGCCTCACCACCGCCTCCGGTAGTGTCACCTCCACCACCACCACCAGTGGCTTCACCACCGCCTCCGGTAGCATCACCTCCACCACCCGTTCACTCACCACCGCCACCAGTGGCCTCACCTCCACCTCCAGTTCACTCACCACCGCCGCCGGTAGCGTCACCTCCACCTGCTCCAGTATTCTCTCCACCACCACCTATCCACTCACCACCCCCACCTGTAGCCTCACCTCCACCTCCACCCACTTTTGAGGATGTTGCTCTTCCTCCATCATTGGGCTCGCTATACGCATCGCCACCGCCACCAATTTTCCAAGGTTATTAAGGGGTTCCACCACTCTTATTTTCAGTGGAACGATAACTAGTTCGAAGAATGCGTACAAATCAATCTCTGAACATATATAATCGTTGAAAAGTTGGTTTACATTGTCAATTTTAACGATTCATTGAGCTTTGTCATTGCACCCTATTAGACTGTACACAGGAAGATATTGGAAATTTTTTCTTGGATATGCTGATTGAACAAAACATTATGCAATTTCAACATACTTTTGTCTACTTTTTTTTATCGTTTACGTTCCCTGCATTTTAATCATATCAATTACCTTGAATGAGAATGAGCTAGAAGTTTGTCACTGCTGCAAAGTGCGCTGCATTTCATATGTTGGTCACAAAACTTTACATGAAACTTCATAGGATCGTTTGATCCTTGTTGTATTGTGTTAATTTAAAAATAGTCACGATTTTTGTTCATTTGGTAGAATATTGGAATAATCAGGTAATTTTGAAAAAAACTGAAGCAGAGAGATACATGATCTCACTGTAGCACCAGTTTATTAATCTTAGAAGATGTACTCGTTAGAGGTAATTTATAGTAATAGCTTTTTAGTTCTAACTTTTTTAGGATGCCGTGAAAAATAATAGGAAACTTGCCCTTCCAAGATATAAGAATAAAAAGAGAAGGAAAAGGATGGAGCGACTAGAGATATTACTCCTGTCCATAACAATTGACATGTTTATTTTGGTTCAAAATAATTGTCTTTTATATAATTAAGAAGAAATTAGCTTTATTTTAAAATTTATCCTTATTTAAGTGTTCTCTTACTAAATCTCAATGTGTCATATTACCAATAGGATAATTTAATTAAAATACCTATTTTAATTATACGACTTAGTATTATTTTTAAAGAGCGTGTAAAATGCCAAAAAGTCGGAGGAAAAGAAGTGTATGAGTCGAAATCTGACCAAAAAAAATTCGCGTGAAAAAGAGTGGCAAAGGGTCATGAAAGCCGAAGTTGTACCTATGAGGCACTATAGTGATGAGTACCTCGGCCACGGCAGTCGTACTCTCAAAGAGTCTCCTCGGCCAAGAAGACATTACGGCGCTATAGATGGTCAATCTAAAGTACGGTCAAAAGACTTAGGTACCCTGGTTAAGAACTGTTGGGTAAATGTGAATACTTTGTATAAATACTAGGTGAGAGAGTGAAGAGAGGAGGGATTATTCCAATATCACACACCTCTCCCACTTACAACAGGGAAGGGTTTGAGAGCCTACCTTGTAAAGAAAAGAAGGCTCAGAACCTTGCTATGGTTCTTATAATCATCATCATTGAATGAATGAGGACATATCTCACGGTCACCATTGCTGAACCTTTTTCTCTTTCTATTACTTAATATTATGAAACAATGATGTCAAAAATGCTATTTTATCACATATCTAGATCCCTATCAAGGTTTTAATTGGCTCTCAAGCTTCACCTTATCTAGCTTTTCTTGCTTGTCATTCTTTGATCTAGAGTTAATTATCTTTGGCTATAATTTATCCTTTTTCTCAACATTTTATTTAGTTTAGCAAAAAGACTTGAAAACTTTTTGGCCAAACAATTTGGCGTCGTCTATGGAGATTTTCTAGCCAAAGTCTTAGTTCCCTCTAGATCCAAACACGGTCTTAACCCTGTTTCCCATTCGGTGAAGTTTCACCCTTGCATTACGCACGTCGACTTGAGAAACTAGTCGGTAAGCCCTCTAAACCGCCAAGCCAACCATGGATGAATCCTTACATAAAACCAGAGTTATGCCTGATTTATACACGAGAACTGTGCTGCACCATAGCAGCAGTTCTGGTACATTGTGAGCGTACGCCGTCAGAGTGGGACTACGACTAGGGGTGTGCATTCGAATCTGTTTATCGATAAATTGAAACGATTATTTGTTATCGGTTTATCGATTTATCGATTTCGATTTCGAAATTTTCCTTATCGAGTTATCGATTTCGATTTTGTCCTTTTCGGTTATCGGTTTATCGATAAACCAATAAGATATACTAAAAAGACAAATATACCCTTATTCTATAATACCCTTTCTTTTACCCTAAGTTCCTAACCCTATTATTTCCTCTACCCATTCTTCAGCGCCGTTTCTCCCTCTTTCTCCCTCTCTCCATGTTCTTTTTTCCATTTCCATCTCCGGCGAACTCCCTTGGGAATTCCATTTTCTTTTTTCCAGTTCAATATCGTTCCATATGAACCGCCTTTGAATTATGAAGTACGTATTATATTACTTCTACTGGCTGCTAAGCTTTGAAGAAATTGTTAACTCCCTTCTGTTTTTTTCATAATAACTTGTGTTCAGGTTTTGAGTTTCACTTTTCAAGCAATTTGTAACACTGGTTTTTTATTTTATTTTTACAACTCTGGTTAAACTCATAATTATTCACTGACGATAAGACCTAATGTTTTATTCACTGACGATATAAAGAATTCAGTTTCTTCACTCCATTTTCCTCAAACGAATTACTATATATTATTCATGAATATATAGTTTGTGCTTAAGCATCATAGACGTTGGATATATATATATATATATATATATATATATATGACCGATATTGACATACTCCATCTATTTTCTTGTCCCTTCTTTTAAATTAACAATACGTCATCGTATGTCTAAATATTGAATAAACTTGTTTAATTTGGTAATTGAAGTTGTATCACTTATTTAAATTGATTTCTTTCCAGCTATAATTTTTAGGTCAAGAGCGAGGAGCGCTGACTTCGTCTTCCTTTGCTTCATTCAACTCGTTTAAGACTGTAAGTTGAATTCTCCATTCACGTCACATGGCTGAAAATGATAAAATTGATAAAGTGGTTAATGGAAGTAGAGGTTCTGAGTCTACTGCTGCAACTACTCACTCGACAATTACAAATAAAGGAAAAAATGATCTCGGGCATGGGATTTTTTTGAAGAAAAAGTTGATGCTAAAGGAAATAATAAATATGTATGTAGATATTGTGGACAAGAATATTTTGATACAAAAGGCAAAAGTACAACACAAATGAATAGTCATATCAGTAAATGTTCAAGGAATCCTTATAAAGTTGAAAAAGGTCAAAAACTATTACAATATCAAACATTACCGGGGGGTAATAAAGGTGATCTTATTCCATGGAAATTTGACCAAGAAGAGTGTAGGATGGCTTTGTGTCGTATGGTGATTGTTGATAAACTTCCATTTAGTTTTGTTGAGAAGGAAGGCTTTAGAAACTTTATGAAAGTTGCACAACCTTGTTTTTATATTTCTTCCCGTAATACTGTTACACGAGATTGTTTTGCTCTTTTTAATGTGGAAAAAAATAAATTAATGAATTTTCTTAAAGGAACAAGTCAAAGAGCAAGTCTTACCACTGATACATGGACTTCTATTCAAAATATTAACTATATGTATATCACAACCCATTGGATTGATAGTGAATGGATTATGCATAAAATAATTATTAACTTTTCTCCAATTACTAGTCATAAAGGTGAAGATATGGCAATGTGTGTTATTGATTATTTGCGTGAGTGGGGTTTGCAAAAGATTTTCACTGTCACAGTTGACAATGCTAGTTCAAATGATGTGACCGTGGAGAAGTTGTCTGACAAATTAGATGATTGGGGAACCAATTCCATGAATGGTCAACACCTTCACATGAGATGCATGGCACATATTGTAAATCTTATTGTGAAAGATGGTTTAAAAGAGTCAGGTATTTCTATTGCTCGTGTTAGATGTGTAGTCAGATACATTAGACAGTCTCCTGCTAGGTTGAGGAAGTTTCAGGAATGTTGTGAAAGTGAAAATATTGTCAAGAAGTCTTTATGCTTAGTTTCCTACAAGGTGGAATTCCACCTACTTGATGTTGAGCAGGGCTATTGAATATGAGCATGCAATTAAATAATATTTTGATCGTGATACCGTCTTGTCACATTATCTTATGCTTGATGTTATTTCAGATGGAAAGCCTGTAGGTATGCTTACAAAAACTGATTGGGATGATGTAAAGAGAATTGCACAATTTCTTGAAATATTTTATAATCTCACTTTGAGGGTGTCCGGATCACTTTATGTAACATCAAATGCTCATTTTCTTGAAANATTAATAATAACTGAAGATGAACTTTTGAGTGAGATGGCATTAAGTATGTGGAAAAAATTTGAGAAGTATTGGGGTGAACCAAAAAAAATGAACAAAATAATTTTCATTGCTTGTGTTTTGGATCCTCGCTACAAGTTTACTACTGTTAGTTTTGTACTTAAGAAGATGTTTGGAGATGAAGGGACAATTATTGAAAAAGAGGTTCATACTTATATGAGTTCATTGTTTAATGAGTATGTCTCTAAGTCGGTTTCAAAAGATACTGGTGGTAAAGTTTTTACCTCTTTGCCAAACTCTTCATTCAGCACAATGGAAACTTCAATTCCTGGTTTAGGTGAACTTTTAGATGAAATAAGAAAACATAAAGCTGCAAGTGGAGGTGTATATTCTAAAACAGAATTGGAAAAGCATCTTGCAGAAGATCCTGAAAATGAAAGAGCGGACTTTGATATCTTGGCTTAGTAGAAGGTGAACTCACCTAGATTTCCTATTCTTGCTAAGATGGATCGAGATGTGCTTGCTATTCTTATTTCAAGTGTGGCATCTGAAAGTGCATTTAGTACCGGAGGGCGTAATCTTGACCCATTAACTCCTAGATTGGTTGAAACTCTAGTATGCCTTCAAGATTGGCTTCGGAGTGAATCGCTTCCTGTAAATATTGAGGAAGATTTAGATTTTTTGAGACACTCGAGGAAGGTATGTATATTTTAATTAATTTTATTGTATTGCTTAAGATAGTTAAATAATATATTAATTGCTTGACTTGTTAATATATATTCTTATTAGATTTTATTAATCTTGGCAAAGAAACTTCCACCAACGATGTTTGCTAGAGTTTGTTGACTGCTATGTAAGTTATCCATTTTAAATAATATACTTGTAAAAGAATGTAATGTATTACAAAATTATTAATATTTTTCTTAATTTCTTCCAGGTTTAAAGCTGATAAAGCTGATAAGAAGGCTAAGAGTTTTTCGGGTAGTCACTGCTGATTATTGTTGTTGACTTCTCCAGTAGAGGTGCTGCCAATTAGAATCCACTCTTACACATGAAGTAAAATATGGAAGTGCGTGCCAAAATGCATTATGTTCCAAAATTTGACATATGAAATAGACACCATTTGGATATTAGTTGCTATCTTTGCTTTTCTGTGCCCCAGTTTCGTGTGAAGTAACGCGGTATTATTTCCTTTCTACTTTTGAAGCAGTATGTTGATGGGAAGGCTCAACTAGGATCAGCAAGCTGATAATTGTAATTTTCTTAATTTTTCACAAATTGTCTTATGTTGTGTCAAATTATCCATGCCTCCGTCGAAGGACTACTAGTTTTCTTATTTGCAGATTCCAGTTGTCCGTCCTTTGTTTAATTTTTATTCTCTATTTTTTAGTGTTTGGACTTGTGGACAATCCTAATTAATGTGGCAAAGATGGAATTTTATTACTATTAAGTAGGTTTGACTTCTAGCAATTACTAGTGTTCGTCTTATTTTAGCTTCTTTTTGCCCATATTAGTTAGGCGTGTTTATAGCGATATACTTTCCGTGGAATCCCGCAAATTTTCTTATTGGTGTAATCGATAACCGAATCGATAATCCCCAAAAATCGATAAATCGAAATCAGAAAAATCGAAACCTTATTGAAATGAACGATAAGCATATGTACAAATCGATAATCAATAAGTAATTATCGATAAATCGAATGCACACCCCTAACTACAACCAATGCATACCCAACACGTCCATAATTCCATTACTAGGTTAGCACCCGACACCTTCCATACCCCACGCGTACCATCTTCTCTCATACTACATGGAATGACGCTTGTTATGCAATTCACTGTTGAAATATGCCTCGCCTGTATGTTTGTGGTATGACTTACGTTTCTGTTATCTTTGTGCGCCCGGGACTGAGATGAACTGGGACTCAAACTCGAGATCCTAATGGGCAGAGTGAGTCGTCCACCCACGAGGTGCCCAAGCTCAACCAATGACAAGGTTAAGCGCATAGCCGATATCAGATCTAAAACTAGTACCAGAATATGGAACGAGATGAGTCACCCTGCGGCAGGAGTCCTAGTTCATTGCCAAGCGAGGGGACTTTCCAGGTTTAAAGATCACAGTCGATGAAGGAAACGCGATCAATCCCCCTCGTTCATCAGCTAACCAGTCGATCGAGGTAACAAATGATTCCATGTACTTCTAACCTGCTATTCCTCTTTTAAGAAAAAAAAGTGAAACAGAAAACAGGGGTGTCCTCCCAAATACGCAGACGAAGGTTCACCGACATACAAGCTCTAAGTTCCTCCCTACGAAAAATGGTAAATCGGGAAAATTCCCCGCACCATACCATACTGCAGATTACGGAAAAACGATTTAGAACAAGATGACATCATTAAGAAACAATCTCCGTGGTCTGGGACTGGGCGGCCAACCCAGAAAACGTACAATCTCTCCAACACAGGCAGAAGATGAGTGCGAAAAGCTTGCTCATATGCTCGCCAAGGTGACGTTACACCAATTCAACCGACTAAATATGATGAATCACATCCGAATCTCGTTCGAATTAGTCGAGACCCAGGGTGCCCCAAAGCCTAAGCAACAACACGTGATATTCTCCAAAGAAAGCAAGGCAGTACGTGACATTCTTACACCACTCCACTGAACCCGCAAATCACCCACGCAGCAAGCCAAAGCTCGACCTCGCTCGAACTCATTGCGGGTCACAATTTGACCTCATTCGAATTTACACCCATGTGGCCCCCGTCCATCGCTAAGCGAAAGAAAAATTCGACCTCGTTCGAATTAGCAAGCCAAAGTTCGACCTCGCTCGAACTCATTACAGGTCACAATTCGACCTCGTTCGAATTCATACCCATGCGGCCCCCGGCCATCGCCAAGTGAAAGAAAAATTTGACCTCGTTCGAATTAGCAAGCCAAAGTTCGACCTCACTCGAACTCATTACGGGTCACAATTCGACGACGTTCGAATTCACACCCATGCGGCCCCCGGCCATTGCCAAGCGAAAGAAAAATTCGACCTCGTTCGAATTAGCAAGCCAAAGTTCGACCTCTCTTGAACTCATTACGGGTCACAATTCGACCTCGTTCGAATTCACACCCATGCGGCCCCCGACCATTGCCAAGCGAAAGAAAAATTCGACCTCGTTCGAATTAGCAAGCCAAAGTTCGACCTCGCTCGAACTCATTACGGGTCACAATTCGACCTCGTTCGAATCCATACCCATGCGGCCCCGGCCATCGCCAAACGAAAGAAAAATTCGACCTCGTTCGAATTAGCAAGCCAAAGTTCGACCTCGCTTGAACTCATTACGGGTCACAATTCGACCTCGTTCGAATTCACATCCATGCGGCCCCCGGCCATCGCCAAGCGAAAGAAAAATTTGACCTCGTTCGAATCAGCAAGCCAAAGTTCGACCTCACTCGAAATCATTACGGGTCACAATTCGACCTCATTCAAATTCACACCCATGCAGCCCCCGGCCATCGCCAAGCGAAAGAAAAATTCGACCTCGTTCTTAGCAAGTCAAAGTTCGACCTCGCTCGAACTCATTATAGGTCAAAATTCGACCTCGTTCGAATTCACACTCATGCGTCCCCCCGCCCATGGCCAAGCGAAAGAAAAATTCGACCTCGTTCGAATTAGCAAGTAAAGTTCGACCTCGTTCGAATTAACAAGTCAAGTTAACTTCATTCAAATTAACAAGCCAAGTTCGGGTTCATCCAAGTTAACAAAGTAAGGTTCGAGCTTGCTCAAACTAACATAATGAAGTTCGATCTCTTTCGAACCAACAAGCCAAAATTCGACCTCACTCGAATTCTTAGCTAAAAGTCAGGGACTCATCACGAGAAAATCCAAAGACCTTTTTCAAAAAAAAGAAGAAGGGAAGAAAGCCAAGAATATACAACCAAAAATAAATCGAATATCTTATTCATAAAATGTACATATGCAACAGCGTCTTATAGTAGGCCGAAAGCGGTCCCCCGCAAAAAGAAAACAAGCAACATCAAAGAAAAGAACAAAAAAAGCTAAGTAAAGAAAAGCTACAAAGGCTTCACTCAACACTATCCCTGCCATCGCCCTTCTCCCCGCTTGTTCCAGCAACTTCTCCTCCATCGTCATCTCCTCCAGCACTGTCGCCATCAGAAAGTCCATCCTTGATCCCAGCATCCTCACTGGCCTCCGGAGTCGCAGGATCATACGGCAGGCAAGACGAACCTCGCATGATTTAGCACGAGCATCTTAAAAAATGACCTCGGAAACGCTCCCCGCTGCCAATAATCCCTTGTATATATCCAGTTGGACCTCAGTATGCACCCACATCTCGTAAAAATGGCAGGAGACGGCAACATATGTAGGTACTTGAGGAGCATGAGCCAACAATCGCGCCTTTTTGGCCTCGAGAGCCACAACTTGGTCACCCAAGTTCGATACATCTTGCTCAAGCACACCGATTCATTCCTCGAGCCGCACCTCCCTCAGTGTACCGTCTCCCTCTCAGACCTAAGAACACGGATAGTGACTTCTAGCGCCGCTGCCCTCGCAAAAGTCGCCACTCGGGTTCCCTCGGCCCTCTCCAAATCAGTCACCTTCCCTTCTAACTCTGCCACCTTCTGCGGCCACTCTACACTCAGATCGACAATTCTAGTGGTGTTTTGCTCAAGCTCGGCTCGCAAAGACACCACCTTCGCTTGAAGATCCTCATATTCGGTCGCAACCCCTTTTCCCACCTCGAGCTCCTCGTCCTTGACCCTAAGTATCCCCTCGAGCTCGCTGCATTTGTCGATGGACCGCATCAGGTCCTTATCTTTCCGCTCCAACTCCTCCCTAAGGGATTGATGACTGCCACCCGCCCTGAGCCGCGCATGCATCTCGCGGCACTTGTCGCGATACCGGTGATATTTCAAATCTATTTTCTGAAATACAGCAGCCCGCGTCTCCATTCGACGAGCACTCCCGGTCTCTAAAATAAAAGTATGAAAAAAGAAAAAGAGGAGGGAAAAGAAAGGATCATCAAATGTAGAAAGCGTGAAATGAGGAAAACAACAAAGAACTTATGAGGGTTCTTGAAGTCCGTCCTAGCCTTCCCTAGGTGAGGGACTACTTCATCTACAGTTGGAAATCCTACATCTTCTGCCATAACCATCCCCTCTTCAAGAGGAGTTATATCAGTTTTCGGCGCAAGGGCACCGACGGCTCTATCTGGGTTGGAAGATGCACTAGCCATTTCTTTGATGGGTTGCGCAGATCAAGAATGAGAAGGAAAAGAAGGTAGACGCCATAAGAACTATTAGCATAAAGAGAAATGCGAGAAACTAGAGGAGAAGAAGAAAAGCTTTAAGATTTTCTCTTGAACAATTCAGAGCATTCAAATGCAGAATTTTTCCCTATTTATAGGGATATAAATACTCTGAGTAGGAAAACCAAATGTGCTCACGAAGTACTCTGAGTAATTTCTATTCTTGTGTATTGGTCAGGCTGGACGAGATGATCATGGGAAATGTCTCATAGTTCCCCAAATAAGCATAGCGTAAATGTGCTGGAAAAGGTTTAAGTTCCAGCTTTGGAGCTTCTTCAATAGATGGCTTATGAGGAGTCAGAGTAACATGCTTGTTCAACTCCTCAAATTTTCCTAGCCCGTGGAGGTAACTGCAGGATATTTCATGAACTTTCTCAATTTCTCCCCTTGTTTCATCTTCACTATCTTCTTCATCCCCAACCAAAACTTGCTCAAGAGGGTCAACAGGACTCATGTAGTGAACCACTGATGCTGCCTTACTTTCCACCACAGTAATCATGGATAGCTCTTCATAGTGGACGGGTAATTTGAGTGCCTTATATACATTAAACACCTCCACGCGATCACCAACTCGCATCATCATCTTCCCTTCACACACATCAATGATAGCTCAGCCCGTGGCTAAGAAGGGATGCCCCAAAATAAATGGGACCTCCTGATCAGGCTCATAATCTAAGATAATGAAATCAACTGGGAATATGAAAGAGCCCACCTGAACCAACACATCTTCAATTACTCCCTCAGGATGAGCAAGGGAGCGATCAGCCAATTATAAAATCACTGTTGTTGGGAGTGGCTCACCCAACCCCAACTTCCTGAACATAGATAGCGACATCAAATTAGTGTTTGCCCCAAGATCGCACAAAGCTCGCCTGACTGCATGCTTACCGATTGAGATCTGGATAGTAAAACTACCCGGATCCTTTAATTTCTGAGGTAGCTTGCTTTGAATTCTTGAGCTACATTCCTCAGTGAGCGCCATGGTCTCAGCCTTCATTTATTGGCCACAATGTCCTTGATGTATTTAGCATATTTGGGCACCTCCTGCAAAATACCTACCAGTGGAATATTGATTTGAACCTGCTTCAAGAGGTCAAGAAACTTTTTGTATGCGGCATTATCTTTCACCTTTTGCAACCTTTGAGGGAACGGAGGGGGTGGCCTTGCAACCAATGGTGGGGGTTGCTCAGCCACCGCCTCTTTAGCTGGCTTTTTCGATTCTTTCGGATTGTCTGATGTTGATTCAATAGTGGCTGGTTTCTCATTATAAATTACCTACTTTCTCTTCTTGGACTGAACTTCTTCCAATTTCCTCCCATTCCTCAATGATATAGCATTAACAGATGCTTTAGGATTAGCTTTAGTGTCACTTGGGAGAGCCCCCGTTGGTCAGGTATTTTGGGAACTCGCAAGTTGCCCCATTTGACGTTCCAAATTTCTCATTGCTACTGTTTGGGCCGGGTGATCAGCCATTATTTTCTGATTGAAAAACAAGTTGGTAGTTCATCATTCTCTTCATAATCTCCTCAAGGCTAGCTGATTGTTCAGCTTGAGGTGGTTTGTACTGTTGTTGAGGTGCTTGAGGTCTATAATGATTCTGAGTGCCTTGATTTCCACCCCAAGAGAAGTTTGAGTGGTTTCTCCAGTTGGGGTTATAAGTGTTCCCATATTGATTTGCTTGACCCTATTCGCATTACCCACGATGCAGGCAGACTCTGGATTAGTTGGGCACAAGTCACTCGGGTGACCCTCTCCGCAAACTTCACAAAATACCTGAATCTGTTGCACTGGTTGCACTGGCTTGGCCTGTTGCAGTGGTTGAGACTGTTGCTTGTTAATGATCAGGGTCATCTGATTGACTTGGTTAGTCAATGTAGAGATCTGAGCTGACAATGCTGAGAAGACATCTAGTTTAAGAACTCCTGGTGATTTTTGAACCACATTCCTTCCCATCTCACCTTGCCAGTCTGGATTGCTTTTGGAGAATTTATTCAATAATGCAAATATTTCATCATAATTCTTCTCCAATACCCGACCTCAAGCTGCTGCATCTACCATAATTTTTGTTTGGGGATGGAGCCTGTTGGTTGATTTCCCAATGTACACGCAAGTGTACGTGGTCGACAAGTAATATAGGATTT
>ML399490.1:2352-35601 GCA_005239525.1 Nicotiana knightiana | reverse complement strand
CGCAATCGACTTATCAACAACAGACTCTCCCGCTTGGCTCAAGCCATAAATCAAGATGAACAATGACTCACAATGCCCATACGCTAACACCGCCACACAATACCGCAATGAGAATCAATTAAAGTTTTCATAGGCTCATATAACACGACCCATCTCGTACCTCAATTCAATTTGCACTCACCGCAGGAATAATGATAGCCCCAATCAACACATAGAAACTCAGTTCGCACTCACCTTGAGTGACTCCATTCCACGAGACCATTTTGTTTCCAGACCCATGAACCGCTTCTTGCCCTCCTTGCACGCATATTCACCTCTTTGACCGGCATATCAATTCCGATAATACTTCCATGAATCCGAAGTCATTTTCTCTTTTTTATGAACCTCAATGCTACTCTACACGTCAAAGATAACGTAGAACACTCCAACCATTTTCTCCTTCCCATAATTTTGCTGCAAAAACTCGATTCTTAACCATACGGTGGGCTTGAAATCCTTAGACACCACCTTCTAACCTTTGGATCCATTGGAACCATTGTTGAGAGTCACTCACTCTGGCTTGGTCCCGAATATAATCAACTCTATGGCTTCGCTGGCACCTGAACACCTATCTTGATAAAGCACCCGACTGAATCCCTTCACTTGTAAATTACCTATGTACTAAGCATAAATCCTGAATCTTTCCAAAGCCTAAAACTGATTCAATAAGTCCAACCCTTGCACACCTTTATCAAATCCCTTGCTCAATTACTATTCTACTCCTTTCCCCTTAGCTGCAAAAACTTGCCAATACACCGACAATCCGTAACCCCATGAGAAAATAATCCTGCAACCCAATCGCAGGCGGTGGGACTCTCCCACTTAGTCTGAAGCTGCTCCTTGCACCACTCTTGACCACACCAAAATTCTTTCTTCATTGCTGACATGATCTTGCTTAACCAACCCGTCAAATTCTTCTAAATTCTCCTGTTAGCATTCCATAAATACTCAAATTCCCTCACATCATTCATATATTCGTTCTCCTACCGAATGCCTACTTGAATTCCTCGCAGAAACTTGCCAACCACACGACCGCTAACCTGCTCACAGGAGATAACCCTCTTGCAGAAATTACCAATTGACACCTTTCAACAATGCTGTACTACAAAATCTCTACGACACCAATACCCCATCCTACGACCGTCCATCATTTATGACCTTTACCAATCCGTTCGCTCCTCGTGGACATCTACTAAATGCACGACAATATCTTCCGAGTCACCGCTATATTGCATCCTTCTTTATCCCGAACAACTCCTCTCTGTTGTATCTAACCTTCCGCCGAAATAGCCAATATTTCAATTTAAGTCCGTGGACCCAATCATCGTCTACTAAAATTCCCAAATCACTCCAAACTTCCCCTCAAGAGGTGTATCTATCTTACCACAAAACTCATATGCTACGCTGCCACTCTCCCACTTTGGTTAAACCCACTCCTGCAAGCAACTACCTGACTCCCTTTTCTTACACCTGGCCTTTTAGAAATTTTACCCTCACCTGACACTTCCCACGTATCCTTTCTCACCGCTCGCTGCCCAGCCGTTGCCTTAGGACAATAACTATCTTTGTAGCACTTAAACCAACGATTACCACGACTTCACACCTTTCTGAAGATCATCTTTCTCGAGCCGCCTTTCTTAGAGATACTTATTCAATACTGAACCACCTCACACCACGACCTTTGATGACCGCTTCTACAATATTACTTCACAACACTCTGACCCAATGCAACCGAAGAAACTATAACACCGACGAACTAAACATATTCTATTTGATCAAAACAGTGATATCACATCACAGATGAAAATTCCACCTCGCTTGAAAACACCAAGTCTTATTCTTTCAACCCAAATTTGAACATTCATAGTTCAATTGCCTTTCCTCCGCCAGAACTAAAATACTGAAATCTCGAGATCACGCTCTGAGAAGACCTCCTCTCAAGTCATTCATTCCCCGACATATGGACAAGCATCCTACCATCATATCAATACCGTGCGATAACCACTCATAAGCATTATAGCAAATCTGTGCATAACCTCAAAGCTCTCAGAAGTGCAGCTACCGAGGTAAAACAACATAATATCCTTCCGCAGGGCAACGAAAATAGCCTCAACCAACTGTGCATGGAAAAACCTCACGCACCATAACTGTAGTACCATTACCACTCCTCAAATTCCTGATTCATAGCAAGCGCTTCACGACGCATAAGATTGAGTAAGAAGAAAATGTAGGCATAAGCCTTAAAGGGAATCAAACCGCACGATGAGGAATCAAGAAGGGAGGTACTCCTAACAGCCCTGTAGCCTCTCGAAGATAAGTACAGACGTCTCCGTACCAATCCGCAAGACTCTACTAGACTTTCTTATGACTCATGAAACCTAAGGGAACCTAGAGCTCTGATACCATGTTGTCACGACCCAAAATCCATTAAGGTCGTGATGGCACCGGACCCCACAGTCAGGCAAGCTAACACTTAATAAATAAATAAAGTTTCTACTTTTTAAAATTCTCAAAGTCACTCCTTCTTCATTATCTTAACTAATAATTAGCGAACTACCACTGAGTAAACAATAAAATCTTTAGCAAATTTAAATAGTGAATAATTCCCATAATTTCCCCAGAACTGTCACGACCCCAAATCCTAACAGGTCGTGATGGCGCCTATCGTGGAACTAGGGTAGCCAACCATCACCTAATTACTCATTCGTTCTATTATAATACTTCAAAAATCAACAATAAGCAGCAAACAGAACATTAAATAATCTCTTTAAGTCTTTACGCCCCCATAATAATCTAACAGTCTAATCAACTCTCCCAAGACTAGAGTCAATGATCATGGGCATCTAAGAAAATAAACTAACTCTGCTAATGTCATAATCAATGTCTATGAAATAAATACTAATACTAATAAAGGAAGGGAAATGGAGAAGCTGCGGACGCTGAACAGCTACCTCGAAATCCCGTAAGCTGCTGAATACGAACGAAGATAGCTACTGCTCTGAACCGATACCTGGATCTGTGCACAGAGGCACAGGGAGTAATTATGAGTACACCAACTCAGTAGTAATGAAAATAAATGACAGACTGAGAAATACGAAACACACAGCACAGATACACCAATTCACAAAAACAGTAAAACACCAACTCACCATAAAGTATTCATCAAATACATAAGTTCGAAAACCATTTTCCAGAAATCCTTTGAAACAAGTATAATTTCAATATATCTCAGTAAAACTCTCAGTAAAATCAGTTTGAAAAACGAAGTGAATCACAGTCAAAAACTCAGTAAAACATCATAAATCTACCCCTCGGGACATAATCATTTCCCGTAACAATTTCCCTCAGCACCTCACCATCACTCAGTATCCGCCCAGCGGGTAACCTCACAGTCACTCAGTATCAGCCCAGCGGGCAACCTCACAGTCGCTCAGTATCAGCCCAGCGGGCAACCTCACAGTCACTCAGTATCAAACTCGTGGGCATCACTCGCACTCAGTAGGTACCTGCGCTCATTGGGGGTGTACAGACTCCGGAGGGGCTCCTACAACTCAAGCGATATAACAAGCCACATCATGGCAGAAATCACTCACAATATTGGCCCTCGGACACCCACATCATGGCATAAATCACTCACAATATTGGCCCTCGGCCTCTCTCGTATCATAACATCCTCACAATATTATCCCGCAGCCTCACTCGGTCAGAGACTCTCAACATGCCACTCGGGCCATCATTATACCGGGTTCTTGACCCAAAACAATGTTTTTTTTTTCAAGAAATAATATCAAACTACTCTGAGTGTCAAAACAATTATCAAGAAAAGACTGAGTGAAAATCATAACATATCAAGTGAGGAAAATAGTAAAAACAGCCTCCAAGGGGTAAACAGATCGGTACTAGGCCCCAAACATGGCTTGCAGCCCAAATTATATCAAAGTATATCAATACTATTAAGCATAGGCTTTAAAATTGGGTTCGCAACTCAATAGTTGCCTAAAAAGGAATATATTTCCAAATTTCCAATCTTTGCATGCCAAAATCCGTGAAAGGATGCATAGTCCGGGGTTTCATACCCTCAGGACAGGATTTAAAGACATTACTTACCTCAAACTAGCCCTAAAAGCTACTCTGCAACCCTCTTGCCTCTTGAATCAACTTTCGAGTGCTTCAAATATATAAAGATCAGATTTTAACCATCAAATTATGCTTAAGGAATGAATTCCAATCGAAAAGTACCAATTTTAGCATAAAACCCGAATTTAGCCAAAATCCGACCCCCGGGTCCGCGTCTCGGGACTCGACAAATTTTATACTTAAATATTCTTCATCATCTCACGAGTCCGTACATATAAAGAACGCTAAAATCGGAGTTCGTTTGACCCCTCAAATTGATCCCTAAAGGTTTCATAATCTCAAGCCCTAACCCCACCTTTTTCTACTGATTTTCATGGATTAAACACTGATATTTTGTTTCTTAATCACCTATAATCGAGTTTTAGGGTTCAAAATACTTACCTCAATAAAGAACGATAATTTCCCCTTTTCAAAATCGCCTCCAAGCTCTATTCCCGTTCAAAAATGGTGGAAAAGGGGTTAATGGTCACAGAGGGTTTATTTAAATACTGCCCAGTTGTTCCTTCACTGCGATCGCGGAAGTACTCACGCGATCGCGAAGAAAAAATCCCCCAGGCCCTCAGAAGACTCTACGTGATCGCAACACAATCCACGCGATCGTGATTCAATAGAACCTCATTCCACGCGATTGCGATTCAATAGAACCTCAACCCACGCGATCGCAACCATACTCACGCGATCGCAAAGAATAGTTGACCCCGCTCCCCACGCGCCTGACTAACCCTAGCGATCGCACCAATGCTCACGCGATCGCACTGACCAACACTACATACCTTCAAGATCGCACACCTTCTCATGCGATCGCGATTCACAAAATGGCCAAGCTCCAGATTAGTCTACGCGATCGTGGATCAATCCACGCGATTGCGATAAACAAAGTGCTACTGCACTGACACCAAAAAAACAACAGTTTTTTTTCTAAGGCTAAAATGCCCGTTAGCAACTCGAAATCAATCCCGAGCCCCTCGGGACCCCAACCAATTATACCAACATATCATATATGATCATTAAAACTTAGTTGCACTCCCGAAACACTAAAAATAACATCAAAACACCAAAATCACATCTTATTTAAGCCTAAGAACTTTGATTTCTAAAATCCACCAACGATGCCGAAACTATCCAAAACAACTCCGATTGACCTGAAATTTTGCAGACGTATCCAAAATGACATTACGAACCTGTTCCAACTGTTGAAATTCCATTCCGACCCCGATAGCCTATTTTCCAATGCCGACCGATAACACCAAAAACTAACTTTCGCCAATTCAAGCCTAATTCTACACTGGTCCTCACAAAAATATTCCGAACACACTCTTAAGTCCCAAATCACCTAACGAAGCTATCGGAGCCATAAAATCCACATTCCGAGGTAATTTACCAATAAGTCAACTCTTAGTTAACTTTTCCAACTCTAAGGCTATTTTGAAAGACTAAGTGACTAAATTCTCATTATAATTATTCCGATTCCGAGCCTACCAACTCTAACACATCAAGAACAGTTTAACCAAGCTATGACGAGGCAATAAAAGTAAATAATAATGCAGATTCTAAGTAACGATTGACCGGGTCGTTACATTATCCCCCTCTTAAACAAATATTCATCCTTGAGCGGGTCTAGAAACGTACCTAGAGTCTCAAACAAGTGAGGATAT
This sequence comes from Nicotiana knightiana, assembly GCA_005239525.1. NCBI lineage: Eukaryota > Viridiplantae > Streptophyta > Magnoliopsida > Solanales > Solanaceae > Nicotiana > Nicotiana knightiana. Next base: position 29,770 of record ML399490.1, on the reverse strand, counting down.
TTTCTCTGCATCTCTCGCTCGGTCTCCCAAGTAGCCTCCTCCACTGGCTGACCTCTCCACTGTACTTTCACTGAAGCTATATTCTTAGACCTCAACTTTCTGACTCGCGAGCTAAAATTGCTACTGGCCCCACCTCATATGACATATCACCCTCGAGTTGAACTGTGCTGAAGTCTAATACATGAGACGGGTCACCAACATACTTCCTGAGCATCGACACATGAAATACCGGATGAACACTCGGTAGGCTGGGTGGCAAGGCAAGTCTATATGGAACCTCTCCAACCTTCTGAAGTACCTCAAAAGGACCAATAAACCGTGGGCTTAGCTTTCCCCTCTTTCCGAACCTCATAACACCCTTCATTGGTGATACTTTCAGCAGTACCTTATCACCTTCCATAAAAGACACATCCCGGACCTTCCGGTCCGCATAACTCTTCTGCCTAGACTGCGCCGTGCGAAGTCGCTCCTGAATCAACTTCACTTTCTCCAACGCATCCTGAATCAAATCTGTGCCCAATAACTTAGCCTCACCAGGCTCGAACCAACTAACCGGAGATCTACACCTCCTACTATATAATGCCTCATACAGGGTCATCTGAATACTGGACTGGTAGCTATTATTATATGCAAACTCCACGAGTGGCAGAAATCCCATGAACCCAAAATCAATCACACAAGCCCGTAACATATCCTGCAAACTCTGAATAGTCCGCTCTGACTGCACGTCGGTTCTAGGATGAAATGCAGTGCTCAACTCTATATCAGTACCCATACCTCTTTGTACGACCCTTCAAAACTGATATGTGAACTGAGTACCTCTGTCAGAAATAATAGAAACCGGAACTCCATGAAATCGGACAATCTCCTTAATGTAAGTACCAGCTAATCGCTCTGAAGTATAAGAAGTACCAACATGAATGAAGTGCACAGACTTGGTCAATCTATCTACAATGACCCAAATAGCATCAAAACCCTTCGAAGTCCGTGGAAGCCCAACTATAAAGTCCATAGTAATCCGCTCCCACTTCCACTCCGAAATATCTAACCTCTGAAGTAATCCACCTGGTCTCTGGTGCTCATACTTGAGTTGATGGCAGTTGATACACCGTGCTACATACTCAACAATATCTCTCTTCATCTGCCTCCACTAATACTGCTGTCTCAGATCCTGATACATCTTCGCGGCACCCGGATGAATGGAATACCGCGAGCTGTGAGCCTCTGCTAATATCAACTCTCGAAGCCCATCCACATTGCGCACGCAAATACGTCCCTACATCCTCATAACACCGTCATCACCAATAGTCACATCCATGGCATCATCTCGACGGACCCTATCCTGAAGTACTAACAAATGCGGATCGTCATACTGTTGAGCTCTAATATGATCATAGAGAGAAGACCGGGAAGCGGTGCTAACTAATACCCGCGGAGGGTCTGACAAATCCAATCTCACCAACTGAACCGCTAAAGCCTGAACATCAAGCGCGAACGTGCGCTCTGCTGCTGAAAGGTAAGCTAGACTCCCCAAATTCTCGACTCTGCGACTCAAGGCATCGTCCACTACATTGGTCTTCCCCGGATGATACAAAATAGTAAGGTCATAATCCTTGAGAAGCTCCAACCATCTCCTCTGCCGCAAATTCAAATCCTTCTGCCTCAGCAGATACTGCAAGCTATGATGGTCAGTGAAAATCTCACATTGTACCCCATACAAGTAATGGCGCCACATCTTTAAGGCATGAACAATGGCAGCTAACTCAAGATTGTGCACTGGGTAATTCTTCTCGTGCACCTTCAACTGTCTAGACGCATAGGCAATCACCCTACCGTCCTGCATCAATACCGCTCCCAAGCCAACTCTAGAAGCATCACAATAGACTATGTAAGAACCCGAACCAGTAGGCAAAACCAATACCGGAGTTGTGGTCAATGTTGACTTGAGCTTCTAAAAACTCTCCTCACACTCATCGGACCATCTGAATGGAGCACCCTTTTGGGTCAATCTGGTCAATGGTGAAGCAATAGAAGAGAATCCTTCCACAAAGCAACTGTAATATCCCGCCAAACCAAGGAAACTCCTAATCTCAGTAGCTAAGAACGGTCTGGGCCAACTCTGCACCGCCTCAATCTTCTTCGGATCAACCTGAATACCCTCACTAGACACCACGTTCCCCAAGAAAGATACTGAACCAAGCCAAAACTCACACTTGGAGAATTTTGCATAAATCTTCTCCTCCCTCAACCTCTATAACACAACCCTCAAGTTCTGAGCATGCTCTTCCTAGCTACGAGAATAAACCAGGATGTCATCAATGAACACAATGATGAACGAATCAAGGTAAGGCTGAAACACACTGTTCATCAATTGCATGAACGCGGCTGGGGCATTGGTCAGCCCAAATGACATAACCTGAAACTCATAATGACCATACCTGGTCCTGAAAGCAGTCTTCGGAATGTCAGAATCCCGAATCTTCAGCTGCTGATACCCCGACCTCAAGTCAATCTTGGAGAACACCTTAGCTCCCTGAAGCTGATCAAATAATTCATCAATACGAGGCAAAGGATACCGGTTCTTCAACATAACCTTATTCAGCTATCTATAATCAATGCACATGCGCATCGAACCATCCTTATTCTTCACAAACAACATCGGCACACCCCAAGGCGACACACTAGGCCGAATGAACCCCTTATCTAAGAGTTCCTGAAGCTGCTCCTTCAATTCTTTCAACTCCGCTGGTGCCATGCGGTATGGTGGAATAAAGATAGGCTGAGTGTCTGGCACCAAGTCAATACCAAAATCAATATCCCTGTCAGGTGGCATGCCTGGCATGTCTGTAGGAAATACATCCAGAAAATCACGGACTACAGGAACATAATCAACAGAAGGAGTTTCACTACTAAGATCCCTCACAAAAGAAAGATAAGACTCACACCCTTTCTAAACCATACGCGGAGCTTTCAAATAAGAAATCACTCTACTAGGCACATGCTCTATAGACCCTCTCCACTAAACTCTCGGAACTCCGGGCATAGCTAGGGTCACGGTCTTAGTGTGACAATCAAGGATAACATGACATGGTGATAACCAATTCATGCCCAGAATTACATCAAAATCAACCATACCGAGTAACATCAAGTCCACTCGGGTCTCCAGACCCCCAATAGATATAAGACATGACCGATACACATGTTCCACAACAATAGTGTCGCCCACCAGAGTCGAAACATGAACAAACGTAACTAAAGACAATTGGGTCATATTTAGAAAGTGGGAAAAATAAGATGAAACATACGAGTACGTGGAACCAGGGTCAAATAAAGCTAAAGCATCATTGTGACAAACTGAGATAGTACCTGTAATCACCGCATCTGAGGCCATAACTCCGGAAGTGCATAAATACGTGGCTGGCCTCCACCTGCTCGACCTTCCCTTCTAGGGCAGCCTCTAGCTGCCTGACCACCACCCCTGGCTATCTGAGTAGGTGGTGAAGTGACTGGGGTTGAATTCGAAGGCTGAACCCTCTGCTGAGATGAACTACCAGGACGACGGGGACACTGCCTCCACTCATGTCCAAACTCTCTACACTCATAACAACTACCTAGAGCTGGAGATGAAAACTGACGAGAACCCCTGCCACCATGATAACCGCCAGGCGAACCATGCATAGAAGAACCCTGATAAGATGATGCTCGGGCGGAGCTCTAAGCTAGAAGGGTTACTAAAAGATGAACGGCCCTGATGAGAGCTGCGAGGACCCTACCCGAAGATACACCACTATAAGCTGGGTGAACTGGCTGTGGAGGTCTAAATGGACGACCTCTACTGTGCTGAAACTGCCCTCTAGAAGGGGCACTACTGAAGCTACCTGATCCTCGAGGCCTCTTGGCCTCCCTCTCCTCATGCTCCTGCCTACGAACCGACTCAATGTCCCGAGCAATGTCAACTACCTTCTCAAATGTAGCTCAAGACACTCTTTCCCTAGTCATCAAAATCCAAAGCTGATACGTGAGACCATCTACAAACCTCCTGATCCTTTCCCTATCAGTAGGGACGAACTCCGAAGCATGTCTAGCCAACTCGGAAAACCTCATCTCGTACTGAGTAAGTGACAGATCTCCCTATCGCAGCTACTCAAACTGTCTGCACTGCTCCTCTCTGTGGGACTGAGGAACATACTTCTCCAAAAAGAGTGTGGAGAACTGCTGCCAGGTGAGTGGTGATGAACCAACCGGCCTACGCCTCTCAAATGCCTCCCACCAAGTGAAAGCAACACCATCAAACTGAAATGTAGCAAATGAGACCCCGCTGGTCTCCAAAATACCCGTAGTACGTAGTATCCTCTGGCACTTATCTAGAAATCCTTGGTCATCCTCGCCCTCTATACCGCTGAAAGTTGGAGGCTGAAGTTTGTTGAACCTCTCCAGCATGCGCTGCTCATCCTCAGGCATGGCAGGAACCACATAGTCCTGAACTGGGGCAACCGGCTGGGTTGGGACTACCCCTGGTGCCTGAATACCCTGTACAGCCTGTTCAGGTGTCTGGGCAGCTGAAGTCTGAACGCCTCTCTCGGCCTGAGCTGCAGTGGCAGTAGTAGACGTAGCGACTGCCTGAGCCAAACTGGTACACACCGTCAATTTCTGAGCCAGGTTCTCCTGAAGACCCGGAATAACCATAGGCACTGCCGGTGCCTGAGCCTATCCCGCTGGAGCACCATTGGCAGGAACCTGATCCTGAAATATAGGGGGATCCTATGGTACTGACCCGGCTGCTGCGCGGACTGGTCCCCTAACTCCACCACGGCCCCGACCCCTTGTGGGTCTGGCTGGTTTCTGGTCACCCTGATCGGTATTGCGTGTCCTCACCATCTGCGAGAGAATGAAACAACATGAGTTTAGATTTCAAGAATCAATAGATTGGCATGAAAGAGTTCAAGAAAATAGAGATGTTTCCTAAGAGTTCTGCATCCTCTCGAAGATAAGTACAGACGTCTCTATAGCGATCCGCAAGACTCTACTAAACCTGCTCATGACCGTTGAGTCCTATGCAACCTAGAGCTCTGATACCAACTTGTCGCAACCCCAAATCCTAACAGGTCGTGATGGCACCTATCGTGGAACTAGGCTAGCCAACCATCACCTAATTACTCATTCGTTCTATTATAATACTTCAAAAATCAACAATAAGAAGCAAACAAAACATTAAATAATCTCTTTAATTCTTTACGCCCCAATAATAATCTAACAGTCTAAACAACTCTCCTAAGACTGGAGTCAATGTTCATGAGCATCTAAGAAAATAAACTAACTCTGCTAATGTCTATGAAATAAATACTAATACTAATAAAGGAAGATAAATGGAGAAGCTGCGTACCTCGAAATCCCGTAAGCTGCTGAATACGAACGAAGACAGCTACTGCTCCGAACCGGTACCTAGATCTGTGCACAGAGGCATAGGGAATAATGATGAGTAAGCCAACTCAGTAGTAATGAAAATAAATTGCAGTCTGAGAAATACGAAACACACAGCACATATACACCAATTCACGAAAACAGTAAAACACGGTCACCATAAAGTATCCATCAAATACATAAGTTCAAAAACCATTTTCCAGAAATCCTTTGAAACAAGTATAATTTCAATATATCTCAGTAAAACTCTCAGTAAAATCAGTTTGAAAAATGAGGTGAATCACAGTCAAAAACTCAGTAAAATCATCATAAATTTGCCCTCGGGCCATAATCATTTCTCGTAACAATTTCCCTCAACACCTCACCATCACTCTACATCCGCCCAGCGGGCAACCTCACAGTCACTCAGTATCAGCCCAGCGGGCAACCTCACAGTCACTCAGTATCAGCCCCTCGGGCATCACTCGCACTCAGTAGGTACCTGCGCTCACTGGGGGTGTACATACTCCGGAGGGGCTCCTACATCCCAAGCGCTATAGCAAGCCCCATCATGGCAGAAATCACTCACAATATTGGCCCTCGGCCAGCCACATCATGGCATAAATCACTCACAATATTGGCCCTCGGCCTCTCTCGTATCATAACATCCTCACAATATTGGAGCGCAGCCTCACTCAGTCAGACACTCTCGACATGCCACTCGGGCTATCATTATACCGGGTTCTAGACCCAAAACAATGTTTTTTTTCCAAGAAATAATATCAAAATACTGTGAGTGTCAAAACAATTATTAAGAAAAGACTGAGTGAAAATCATAACATATCAAGTGAGGAAAATAGTAAAAACAGCCCCCAAGGGGTAAAAAAATCGGCACTAGGCCCCGAACATGGCTTGGAGCCCAAATTATATCAATGTATATCAATATTATTAAGCATAGGCTTTAAAATCGGGTTCGCAACTCAATAGTTGCCTAAAAAGGAATATATTTTCAAATTTCCAATCTTTGCATTCCAAAATCCGTGAAAGGATGCATAGTCCGGGGTTTCATACCCTCTGGACAGGATTTAAAACATTACTTACCTCAAACTAGCCCGAAAAGCTACTCTGCAACCCGCTTGCCTCTCGAATCAACTTCCGAGTGCTTCAAATCTATAAATATAAGATTTTTACCATCAAATTCTGCTTAAGGAATGAATTCCAATCGAAAAGTACCGATTTTAGCATAAAACCAGAATTTAGCCAAAACCCGACCCCGGGCCCACGTCTCGGAACCCGACAAATTTTATACTAAAATGTTCTTCATCATTTCATGATTCCGTACATATAAAGAACGCTAAAATCGGAGTTCGTTTGACCCCTCAAATCGATCCCTAAAGGTCTCATAATCTCAAGACCTAACCCCACATTTTTCTAATGATTTTCATGGATTAAACACTGATATTTTGTTCCTTAATCACCTATAATCGGGTGTTAGGGTCCAAAATACTTACCTTAATGAAGAACGGTGATTTTCCCTCTTCAAAATCGCCTCCAAGCTCTATTCCCGTTCAAAAATGGTGGAAAAGGGGTTAATGGTCACGGAGGGTTTATTTAAATACTGCCTAGTTGTTCCTTCACTGCGATCGCAGAAGTACTCACGCGATCGGGAAGAACAAATCCCCCAGGCCCTCAGAAGACTCTATGCGATCGCAGTACAATCCACGTGATCGCGATTCAATTGAACCTCAACCCACGCGATCCCAACCATACTCACGCGATCGCGAAGAACAGTTGACCTCGCTCCCCACACGTCTGACTAACCCTACGCGATCGCACCAATGCTAATGTGATCGCACTGACCAATGCTACATACCTTCGCGATCGCACACCTTCTCTTGCGATCACGATTCATAAAATGGACGGGCTCCAGATTACTCTACGCGATCGCGGATCAATCACACGATCGCGATGAACAAAGTGCTGCTGCACTGACACCAGAAAACAACAGTTTTTGTTCTATGGCTAAAATGCCCGTTAGCCACCCGAAATCAATCGCGAGCCCCTCGAGACCCCAACCAATTATACCAACATATCATATATGATCATTCAAACTTAGTTGCACTCCTGAAACACTAAAAATAACATCAAAACACCAAAATCACATCTAATTCAAGCCTAAGAACTTTGAAATTTCTAAAATCCACCAACGATGCCAAAACTATCCAAAACAACTCCGATTGAACTGAAATTTTGCAGACATATCCAAAATGGCATTACGAACCTGTTCCAACTGTCGGAATTCCACTCCGACCTTGATAGCCTATTTTTCACTGCCGACCAAAAAATACCAAAAACTAACTTTCGCCAATTCAAGCCTAATTCTACACCGGTCCTCACAAAAATATTTCGAACACACTCCTAAGTCCCAAATCACCTAACGAAGCTATCCAAGCCATAAAATCCACATTCCGAGGTCGTTTACCAATAATTCAACTCTCAGTTGACTTTTTCAACTCTAAGGCTATTTTTAAAGACTAAGTGACTAAATTCTCATTATAATTATTCCGATTCCGAGCCTACCAACTCTAACACATCAAGAATAGTTTAACCAAGCTATGACAAGGAAATAATAGTAAATAATAATGCAGATTCTACGTAATGACCGACCGGGTCGTTACAAGAACCCGGTGTCACAAGTGCATGAGTAAATATCTAAGAATTATACATGTACTACAATGCTTGTACGGAATACAAACTGGACTAGGAAGTTAAAAATAAATACAATACATCTGAGGAAGGCTCTGCCGGCTGCGGGTCGCCTCTGGATGGTGCAGCTCGTCTAAGTCTGTAAATCAGTCACATCACTGCGTCAAACAGGGCCTCTATCTATGAATGTACTAGCATGAGTACGAAAACAACGTGTACTCAGTAAGTATCCCACCTAACCTCGAAGAGTTAGTGAGGAGAGGTCGAATTTGACACTTTCTAGAGGTCAATTTAATGAAATCAAGGGTCACAATAAGCATGGATATCATATGCAATTTAACAGGTAACGACGGGAAAATAAGCAAATTCTTTCACATTTAATATTCTTAAATCCTTGTCATTTCAGTTTACAATTTAAAGTTTCCAAGCCAGTAATCAGGTAAAAATTACAGCAAGTACGCAGTAAATATAATGCGCAAGAAATGCTGAGGATCGAACGACGCGAACCTACAATAATAAACTGTGCACTGCCGAAGGGTCGAACGACTCGAACCATAGATTCATCTATTCCCCTGCTCGTGAATCGATCATGCGACGCGATCATATATAATAATAGAGTTACCCTGCTCGCGAATTATACATGCGACTCAGGTACTCATAGATACACATATTCACACATTAAATTCACATTTTATCAGGAAAATAGTTACTCAAAGAAGTGATAAAATTTTCTTTTAGTGGACACGAAGATGGTATTTAAATCTTTTCTGCCAAGTTGATAAGGTTCTAAATATTATAAATTTATCAGTAAGGATACAACTACGGCAAATAAAACATGTTTTATCAGGAAAACCATTATCCTAGGAAAAATCAATTCTCTTTCTAGTTGATTAAGGAAAATAAGCTTCAAGCTTGTTAGGTATTCAAGTGGGTCCTGGACTACCCAGACACAAGCATGATAGTAGCTACGCACGGACTCCCATCACCTCGTGCGTACGTAGCCCCCACAAATAGTAGCACATATCCGATTAGTTCACCAATGGGGGACAATTCCCCCTCACAAGGTTAGAAAGGAGACTTACCTCGCTCCGAATATTCATAACCGGCCTCCAAGCCCCTCCGACGACTCAAATTGATGCACACCGCCCCAAAACTATCCAAATAATGGGCAAACCAATGAAAATATACTCTAATACTTATATAAATTTAATTTACATAAATTCCCAACACCGCTCGGAAAGTTGACAAAATTACCCTCGGGCCCCACGTGCCCGGATTCCGAAATTTCTCGAAGATAAACTCTACCCATAGCCTTACTAACTCAAATATATAATTTACTCTAATTTTCATGCTCAAATTCGTGGTCAAAATCCAAGAATACCCATTCTAGGTCTTTGTTAAAAAATCCAAAATTTATACTAATTTCATGCTTTAATCCATATCTAATTCATGTATTGAACTCAAATATGGGAAGAAATCACTTACCTAAAGTTGCTTGATGAAGATCCTTCCTTAAAGCTCCCCAAAATTGCCACACCAAAAGAAAATGGGAGAAGAATGGACAAAATCTCGATTTTTAAAATACACACTGCCCAGGCCCGATTTCTGCACCTGCGGCCTCCAACCTCGCACCTGCGCGCCCGCAGGTGCGCCCAAGCACCTGCACCTGCGGCCTCCCCAGCTCCAGCCAAAACTCGCACCTGCGAGACATTCGTCGCATCTGCGTCTTCGCAGGTGCGGAAATAGCCTCGCACCTGCGCGCCCCAACCAAGCCAGCCTCTTCCGCATCTGCAACACAAAAGCCGCTCCTACGGCCCGAGCCCCGCAGGTGCGGGCACACCAGATGACAGCAGCCTCAGCTTTTTCTCAAGTTCCAAATTTGATCCGTCAATCACCCGGAATCCACCTGAGGCCCTCGGGACCCCGTCCAATCACACCAACTTGTTCTGAAACATAATGCGAGGCCTTAAATCGCATCAAATAACATCAAAATAACGAATCGCAACTCAATTCAATCCTTATGAACTTTGAAATTCCCAATTTCTACAGTCCATGTCGAAATCCATCAAATCACGTCTGATTGACCCCAAATTTTGCACACAGGTCACATTCCACATTACGAACCTGCTCTAACTTTCAGAATTGCATTCCGACCCCGATATCAAAATTTCCACTTCCGGTCGAATTTCTAAAAAGCCTTGAAATTTCTATCTTTAGCCAAATGACTTCAAAATAACATACGGACCTCCGAAATCACTTCTGATCGTGCTCCCAACTCCAGAATCACCATACGGAGCTATTCCTAGACTCGAAATCGCAAACAGACATGAATATCACTGAGATGCACTTCAACCCAGACTTATGAAATTTCCTCCAAAATACTAACTTCCACATTATGCACTGAAATGCTCCCGAGTCATCCCAAACCCGCTCTGAACATACGCCCAAGTCCGAAATCATCATACGATCCTGTTGGAACCTTCAAATACTAATTCTAAGGTCGTTTACTCAAAAATCCAATCTTTGTCGATTCTTCCAACTTAAGGCTTCTGAAATGAGAATTTTCTTTCCAAATTGACTCTAAACTTCCCGAAATTCAATTCCTACCACACCTACAAGTCATAACACCTTAAATGAAGCTTCTCATGGCCTCAACCCGCTGAACGACGCGCTAGAGCTCAAAACGACCGATTGGGTCGTTACACTTCAGGTCCATTATAATTGAATTAAACTCATCAAGGTGAGTTTTAATAGGTGTACCTTCGTTCAAACGGAGGTTAATTAAGTAGAGGCGGTTTGTTAGCAATTTCTTAGAATACAGATCTTCCAGCTTCTTCCATGTTGTTGCCACAGAAGTGTAATGACTCGACAAGTTATTTTGCTTTATAGAACCCTTTTCTCCTAAATAAGACTCCCCGTATGTGCTTTTACTGTTTTATGACTTACGGGGATGGTTAGTTTGAGATTTGAAAGGGTTCGGGTTGAAATCGGAACACTTGGTTCCGTAGGGTTGGCTTAAAAGGCCAAGTTTGACTTCGGTCAACATTTTGAGTAAATGACCTCGGAATCAGGATTTGACAGTTCCAATAGGTTTGTATGATAATTTCAGACTTAGGAATATGTTCGGATCGGGTTTTGGATGACCTGGGAGCGTTTTGGAGCCTAATAGTGAAAGTTGATCCTTGAAGGTTTTATAAGTTCTTTAAATTTGGTTTGGAGCGAGTTTTGGTGATATCGAGGTCTAAACGGAATTTTGAGGCCGAGAATAGTTCAATAATGTTATTTAAGACTTGCACACAAAATTTGGTGTCTCTCTGAGTAGTTTAAGTAAGTTTCGGAGCATCGGAAGTAAATTGAAGAACTCGAAGTTCTGAAGTTTGATTCAATTGGTTTTGCGGGTGTGATGCTTAGTTTTAATGTTGTTTCGGGCATTCTGAGAGTTCAAGTGAGTTTGTTTTATGATTCCAAACTTGTTGGTATGTTCACGTGGGGCCCCGGGGGCCTAAGTGTCAATAAGACGAGGCTCGGACAAAGTTGAGAATTTGGAGCAACAACTGAAGCATCAGGCCTGTCATAATCGCACTTGCGCTTGGACAGCCGCAGGTGCGAGCCAAGCTTCGCAGAAGCGGCCAAGGGAGGGCATCCCATGTTCTGCAAGTGTGGCCCATCCTCCGCAGAAGCGGGATTGCAGAGGCGGGAACCCGTCCGTAGAAGCGACGCTAGCCGGCTCAGGGAGTTTTCGCAAAAGTTGACCTTTGTCCGCGGAAGCGAGGGCACAAGTATGGCCCTATGACTGTAGGTGCGGAAATCGGTGGAGGCAGTGAACCTCATTTAATACGGACTAGGGCCATTTTTATCATATTTTCTTCCACTCTTGGGCGAGTTGAGAACTTTTAAGGAGGGGATTTCGACCTAGCTTGTGAGGTAAGTAATTTCTACTTGATGTGAGTTTAATACATAGATTATGGGTAGATTTCAACATGAAAATTGGTAGAAATCATGAGTTTAGATGAAAAACCTATGGTTTAATAAAAATGAGATTTTACCACAAAAATGATCATGAAACTTAGTGAAAATAATATATTTATGTTCCTACGGTTATGGGTAACAACTTTCTTCAAATATTTTCGGAACTCGGGCATGTGGGCCTAGGGGCGAATTTTAGGAATCTTACATTTTGGGTTGGGTAATCACTTTAATAGTGGGGATATGAACTTTTGAGCATAGATTGATTAATTTATGTAATGTTTGATTATTTTTGAGTCGTTTGACATCAATTTGGAGGTTTGGGCGCATTCTTGACTTTGGGAAGTAGATATTGAGACGAGGTAAGTCTCTTTTCTAACCTTGTAAGAGGGAATTAACCCCTTAGGTGAACTTAAATCATATTGTGTGTCTATTTGTGGGGGATACGCATGCACGATGTGACGAGAGTCCGTGCGTAGCTATTATTCATGCTTATGTGCGGGTAAAAAAAAGATTTAGGCCTACACCATGATTTGTCGATATCGTTGCTTGATTATGTTTACTACTTGTTGGTTTTAAAGTGGTAGATGAGAATTTCAGTAATTTAAGTTTCCAAGTTGAATTTCCTATTTCAAAAGATACTTTGAAATTTTACGATAAATTGAGAACATTTATGTTCAACTGCTTCGCAAATATATATTCCGCGATCGGGGTAAAATTCCACTACTCTCATGGGAGCGGGCCGTTCTCCTCAACATGATTTATTGATATATTACATGGTTCGGGCCGTTCGACCCTCAACAGTGCACAATATGTTATTATGTATATTGAAATCGGGCCGTACGTACTCGGCATAACTCGTGCGTAGTGATACCTGAATTCCTTTTATATTTATTAATGTTTCACGGACTTGAAAGGTGAAAGGAATAGATAAGAGAAATGATTTGCTTCTTACTTGGGAGAAGGATTTGTTTACTTACTTCTTGTTGAGCTGTACTATCATTATATATTTCATGCTTAATTTGAACTCCATCTTATTATGTTTTTTTTACCCTTAGTTAGTGTCGAAGTCGACCCCTCGTCACTACTTCTTCGAGGTTAGACTAGATACTTACTGTCGCGCCCCTTTTTCTCGCGAATTCAGGTTTCAAGATGTGACAACTCTTTTAAGGAGGAATTAAAAGTGGAGAGACGCCACCTAACGGTTTAAGGTGCGTTAGGGCACCTATTTGAAAATGACTCAGGTTTGACTAGTTTGCATCACTAACGATCGTGTAAGGGCTCAAAATTACCTCGAAGAGAAGGTGTTAGGCACTCTTCGAGGTCCACAACTGTGGGTCCTGGCCGAACTTGAATTATATGAATTAGTCGGATAAACAAAGATATAGAGAGCAAGAAGTTTGAGAAATTTCATTATTAAAAGACTTTGAATACATTAGTACAAACACTTGGTTAAAAAAAATAAGAAAATAGGGGGTCCTAAATTTTATAGCCTAAAGGATCACCCCGTGCAACATGAATAATACTTCGTAACTCCCTCGAGATGGGGTGTTACTCATATTATTCAGCGGGCACAGACTATCATCTCCTGCTACCCGATTACTATCTTTAAGTTGTTACCTAAAGCACACTAGTTCAATTATAAGTCGTGCCTTATGCGTGCACTACCTGTCCCATACCTATGGTCCAGGAGGTGTTGGACCTCTATTTTGGATAATTCTAGACTTTACTTAGGTTGCTCAGAAAATGTCAAAACTAGGCGACATACAAAACATGTTGGACTTCACATATAGGCAGTTAAAGGCTCAAGTTAGCCTCCTTAAGCAGCAAACGCACGCGAAAGAAAGTTTTCATGTTAGGCATTTCGAGATTAAGGAACTTAAATCCCTATAGGCACGATTTCTATGTGATAGTCATTGAGGCATGCAAGTAGTTTCAGGAACCAGCGAGATTTATAGATAGGGTTGCGTAAGTCATTACACACAGATTATTGAGAAGGCAAATTCCTCAGTTATTAGTCCTATAGACATTGCGCCTAGGTGATTTATGTAATAGAGGGAGTAGGAACTCAGAATTACTCTAGATTTGATAACAACCTAAGTGAGATATGAACAATGTTAAAAGGGGTATCATTACAAGTTATTTAAGGCAACAGTGGAATCCTATAGGCAAGATTTCCAACGATTAACAATTGGGAAACTGATTTTATTGTTAACCTTATAGGCAGGTTTTCTAGGTGAACATTGCAATGCAAGAACAAATGACATGATTAGAGTCCTAGAGGCATGATTTCTAATGGGCAATGCTGCAGTAATGTGAATTAACAGAAAATTCAACGATATTTATTTCCTATGGGCAGGTTCTCTAACAACATATAGAAACAAAGATATTGAGGCATCTGAGCTCATGCTTTACTAATAAACAAGTAGTGCAAATGTGTGCTTTTACTAATGGCATGCTTTCTATAGTGTGCATAGAGAATGAATAACATAAAGCGAGTGCATCGTTCAATCCTATAGGCATGTTATCTACACATCATATATTAATATTGACATCTACCCCATCCCTTTTACTAACACCCCAATCGTTTATACAAAGATATTATTACATACCCAAATTGATACGTAAAGTACTAATATTACATGACAATAAATAGGCCTATAGCAGGCCCAAATAAAACAACTAATACCTAGCTCTGCTGGGCCTTCAATACTTCTGACATAGCATACTTAGGCCTTTAACAAAGAACCACACAATCACAAGTCCATAGGGGAGTTCAGAGCCCTTTCAATGAGCCACAACACCAAGTGTTGCACCACTTGGAACAACCAACATAAAGACACAGTACATGATAGGGAAGTAGAGTATTAGGGGTCAATTTTGGAGATTACAGGAATGACTAGGGCCAAACCCCTAGTGTGTCAGAGTTCACAAGGGCCTCAAATGGACCTCGAGCAGTGCTCACACTAGGGAGGCCAACAAAGAAACTAGGTAGCCTTGGTTTTCAGCCATCTACAAATAGGAATTCAGAATACCAGATTAATAAGTAAGGAGAATAGACGTAGATTCAATAAATTTAGCCAGGTTCACATAGCCAAAGTACCACATAAACAACCATCATAGGAAATAGGAGAAGGAACATGTTTGCAAACATACATAGGTTGCACTAGTTGACATCTAAGGGTCTAAATTACATTAAGTCTAACCTAATACCATATTAATCAATACTTAGATAGAGGGATTCCCATATTGATAATCACAGATAGAATAGCAAATGAACTAAGACATACTAGAAACCATATTAGAATAGGAGCCAAGTCCTAATCAATTGAAAATAGAGTATTAGTCTTTTAGAAAACCAGGATAGCATGAAACAAGTTTAGAACAAACTTTGGGACAGCATTACAAAGATCATTTAGTACCAAAAGGTTTATTCAAGTAAAGGGGTCTTCATAGAGTTAGGGGGTATTACCCAAACATAATATGCAGAAGCAACATACAACTAAAATAGTCAGGCTCATATTGAAGTGGACTGCTATTGAAGTCCAAAACTAGATGTATTAAGATGCTACATGGTGCAGAACCAATCTAAGCAGACAAAAGATTAAATAGTGCAAATTATAGTGAAGTGTAACACAAACGGGAGACTATTCTCATGCGTCCAGTTAACACAGAATGAAACCAAAATTGAACACTAACATAGTTGAATCATGCTCATACAAGTTCAGATACATATGCAGAAAGAAGGAAATAAATTAAACATTGTAAGAGCTAAAAACTAACCAGTAGTAGAATCAATAGAGTAAAGAGTGTAATAGAAAAACCCCCCAAATCCCTAATGCTTCAAAGTTCGCAAGAACTTCGAGAGTGGGCTCTGAGCAGTGCTTGCACCAAAGGATGTTATTCAATAATTTCAGAGAGTTTGAGTGTAACAGTGAGTGAGTGAAGAGAGTAGTGAAAACAGAACCCGGAATTAGGAGTTTTTAAAATCTGTCTAAGGGGTTTCATGAGAGGGGTTTATATAGCAGCATACTTCATACATACAATAGGAAACGCGGTAAACATTAAACACAAAATAAAGAAACATATACTAGAATCAATTTTTAGGGAAAATAATACATAAAATAAGGGAGTTCAGTAAATTAACAGAGAATAAGGAAAAACAGTCATGCAAATAACACTTAAAATGGAGAATACAACAGAGAATAAAGAAAATATCATACAAAAATCAATTAGAGTCAGACTTAGGGCAAAATAAAGTAAAAAAGAGGGAAACACAGTGGATTAAACATAAATAAGGAAAAAACTAGTCAAGCACGGAAAAGAAAGAGTATCAATCAAGAGTCAGTAAAGAATAAGGGAAACTTTCAAACCCTAGTTCAAAAGGAAGCATAGATGGTCGAAAATCTCACTGAATCGGACCATATAGAGTGCATATGGACGGAATATCGTTTATATCTCAAGGATTGAAGGCAGTGGAATCCGATTTGGGGACTGGTACTTGCCAAAATTGGGGCAAGTACCGTGTAACACCATAATTTTGCAGATAATACTGACGAACCACACAAAAGGTAAAAAATCATAGAAGGAATCCATGATTGAGACGGATTCGGAGAAGGTTTGAGTGAGGCGACTAGGGTTAGAGAAGATGAGAGTATATAAAGGATTCTGAGGTGGCTGGTAAAAGGGGAATGAGGGTTAGGGTTAGGGGGTTAGATAATAAAAATGGGGGATTGATTGTGGGCCATTGATCTTAGAGATCAACAGCCAGGATTTTAAAAGCCTGGGCGGGTTATTGGACGAGTATGGGTAGTGACTAGGTTGCGATTAGTGGGTTATTTGGTTTGGGCTAAGGATTTGGGCCATTAATTTGGTCCGAAAATCAGCCTATTTTGTGCCAGCTCTTGAAACCTTTTATAATTCATTTAAAAATAAATTATTAAAACTTATAATAAATGGTAAAAAATAATATTTATGCTGTAACTACTTTAAAATAATAACTCAACATTATTAAAATATAAAAATGATACTTTGGCATAAATATATAATAAATGCAATTATTTGTAGAATATAGGCCATTATTGCAAAATTGAATAAATAGCTTAAAAATGCTAATGCAACTATAAAAAATAGAATAAAAATATTTGAAACATGTATTATGGATGCAAATAATAATTTTTGATAATTAAGTCATCAAAAAATAATTTAAAGTATAATTACTAGATATTTATATAATAAAAATATAAGAAAATTAATTTAAAGCTCCAAAGATTATGGAAAATTATAAAAAAAATGCTTGTATAGGTTTGTAAACTAAACAATGATGCAAATATGCTATTTTGATAGTATATATGCATTTTAAAAATATGAGGGAAAAATTGGGTATCAACACTTATTGGGTACAAGTTGTTTATGTACTCACGCTACACTTCTGCACTTGATGTGCAGGATCTGAAGCAGATGCATCTGGTTACCAGTCCGGCACACATACCTGAATTCTAGCTCAAGACTACACGGTGAGCTGTCCTTCCGAGCTTGCAAAGCTTCAAAACTTGTGACCATACCTCTTTTAATACCTTCTTCAATCCGCTCACCCAATTTGATGATGTTAGAGAACTTGTGGCCCTCAACCATCATTAACCGTTCATAATACTGCGGGTGCTGAGCCCGGACAAAGAACTTGTTATCTGTTCTTCCTCTAGAGCAGGTCTGACTTTAGCGGCTTCGGACCTCCAGCGAGTAGCATACTCGTGAAAGGTTTCTGTAGGCTTCTTCTTCAAGTTTTGAATGTAGAACACATATGGTGCATTCTCTGTGTTGAATCTAAACCTGTCCATGAAATCAGACGCCATGTTTACCCAGTTTGACCATTTCTTGGGGTCTTGGCTGATGTACCAAGACAGTGCATCTCCCTTCAAACTCCTCATGAACAATTTCATGCAAATTCTTTCATCCTTTCCCACGCCAACCAATTTGTCGCAATAGGTCCTCAGATGGACTCTCGGATCACCAGTACCGTCAAACATTTCAAACTTTGGAGGTTTGTACCCTCGGGCAGTTCGACATCAGGTTTGATACAAAGGTCTTCATAATTCAACCCTTCAGTCCCCTTGGTCCCTTCAACACCCTGAACTCGGCTGGTCAGTTTCTTAAGCTCCTCGGCCAGGGTCCTGATAGATAGGCGGAGTGGAATGGGTCATGGTTTACACATAGATGGGATTGTTATAGGTGTGGAAATGGTCTTTTATGAGTTTTTGAGGTTCTGCGATGAGTAGCGAGGTGTTAGTTGTGGTGTGGCAAGTATTGTACGGTGTCAGGAGAGTTTGGTTATTTGGGGGAGTAGTGTGATGATGTGGCACGGGATGATTTTGCTGTCTTGGGATATTTTGTGGAGGTGCGGGGTTTTGAGCATTTGGAAGGTTGATGTCAGGGACGTTGAGGGAAAATGACAAATTGGCCAGATTCCGGACTTGATCGAGTTCTTCCTGAAACTTCAGCAATTTTTGTTCAAGTGGTGACATGTTCTCATGCAGGACCTGAATACCTCGGCCACCGATGGCCTTTACCCGTTCAATCACATTCTCCTTTCTGATGCCGCTGGACTCTTCCATCTTACTTTTGCCTTTGTCTTTGTCCTTGGGAGGACTAGGGGGAGGAGTAGGTGGAGGGCCCTTGGATCTGGTGCGATAGACTGATGATGCCAGAATGCATGAACTAACCTTTGGGGAGGGGAGTAAGAAAAAATAAAACAAAAGGTAACCAAGTCAGTGAGGATTATGAAAAGAGCATTGCAATATTTAAACACATAATGCGGAAATGAAAGCGTGTCCTAAGTTGGGGACCTCTTTGTGCCCGAGGTAGGCCTAGCGACAAATTGATTTGGAGAACTTAAAATGCTAAATGCCTCATTTTATTGACAATAAAATAGACAAATCCCAAAACGACAGACGAAAAATAAAATCACTAATGGCCATTGACCTTATTACATTGATAGAAAATAAAAACATTCCTATCTACTTGGTCCCAGAAGGAGCTTCCCCAGATTCAGCATTCCCGCTTTCTTCTAACATCTTTCCCAGCTCGCGAAGTCCCAGCAGCAGATAAGTTCTGGCTAGGTATCCCCCTGCAGCTCCCTCAACCTTTTGACAATCTTCAACCCTTTTGATGAAATTTTCTTCCAAATCGATTATACCTCGTTCCAAATACCCCAGCCTCTTGTTGGCACTAATAGCCATGTCCTTCCATTCCCTGATCAGTCTTTTGTTGGACTCATGTATCTTATGGTGATCATCCTCATTTTCCCGGATCCTTTTATGCAACTGGTTGAACTTGACTTGTGCTTCAGCCCTTTCATCTACAACTCTGTGACCTCGGACATACCCTGGCTTGCTCTGACCACCCAGATCTTCTTCTAACCAAACCAGATAGAAAAGGGTATAACCGGCGTGATACCTGTCCGACTCGATGGTGTCTTTCTCAAGTATAACCTTGCAGTGCCATAAGTGCTGAGCTTGGCACTTGTGAGGGCTGTCATTATCTTGAAAGTCGGCTCGGAGATGGCTCATCTTCTCGACCCTAAGGATAACTTGTTTCCTTCCTGCCTGCCTCATAACTCGAAGAGGGACGTAAGGGTATGTCCCCCTTAGACCAATCAGTACCAAAAATGATGCGTCTCGGGATCGAATGATGAACTCATCCGTTGGAAACCATTCGAACATCCACTGAACCTATTCTTCAGTCAGGTTATCAAAGAGCTCGACCCATCCCTCAGCATCTTCAGGTTGAACGAACATGTCAGGGATATAGTTCATTCGCTTTGGGTGATGGAAAGAGTTGTAGTCATCCCACATTTTGGAGATGTTCTACAAGTTACAGTTGGAGTAATAGATTGCTACCTTCGAAATGCTTTGCTCCTTGTTGACATTTTTCTAAAGCCAGGTACATATCTGCAACGGTCATGGGCACAATGCTGAAACATTGCCCATTTAACCCTTCCATTATGGTCTTAGTTACCATGGCTAGCCTGGTATGGATCCTTTCTTTCTTCATCGGGAAGACGATCAATCCCAAAAAGCAGACCATAAACACGAACACTCGGCGATGGACGTGTCCCAGAGATGTGATAGCAAACTCGTCATGGTAGGTACGGTATGATTTGCTGTAGCCATACCATTCTTACAAGTAGTCAAAAGGAATGTACGAATCCTCCAGACATACCAATTTCGCGTCCTTTTTCATACCCATCATTTTGAGGAAACTTTTGCCTGTGCGGTTCTCAGGCATCAGCAACCCCGGGGTTTCCCATACTAGGTTAGCCAACACTCCTATCTATTCTATCAACGGTGCCATTTCGATGTTCCCAAAGCGGAACACAGGTCTTTCGCGATCCCAGAACAGGGTAGCAGCCTCTACTATCATTTTGTTAGGCTGGATTTCCAAAAGAGATGGTAGATTTCCTCCTGACGATATCTTTGTCGCTAGAGTGTAGATCCTCCCACCAACTCAGCAATTTTGGGTGGATGTTGGAGACTATGCCGAATCTGGGGACTTCGTGCCTCTTTTTTTTTCTGCAAAACAAATAGGTTAGGCCCTTACCCCCACCGGACTCGACTATTTAACATCAATAATTAGCAGGAAACATTTAGTTCTCCAAATAAATCCACAGAACATGAGGGCGTCCATTTAGGCTTAGGGAAACCCGGTGGACTTTTGGATAGGGCTATCTTAAAAGCTATCGTGCAGACGACACTATAGCTTGACTAGGTTTGACCATGATGCATACAATAGTTCAACAGAGTAAGGTTTCTATGGGGTTTTAGACTGGTATCCTTGAACGGACAAATCAAGAGGGGAAGTCACGGAACCGTCGACTGCACCGCTGATCGACTGGTGTTACCGCTAATAAGCCTCTCCGAATTTAGGGGGTGATAATATAAGAAGGGCACAACCACTCATCAAGCGTTGCTATAGTATTTTGTTTGGCACGAGTGGAGTATGAATGTTGAGCATGATTTATGCAATAAGTATTAAAATAAGTTGTCACGTATTTGCACGTTAAATAAAAGTGGTAAAAAATGGTAATAATGATTTAAAGCAATTACGAAAAGGAAACAAAGAGACATGTCAGTTACGTTTGGAAATATAAACTCAAATTAAACAATTAATTACATGCAACAGGAATGGGAAAGGGTGCAAGTGTTTAAAATAAAGGCATAAATTCACGAAACAATTCAAAATGGTAAAAGCCTATAAACCCCATCAGAGTCGCCATGCTGTCGCGCCCCCTTTTCCTCGCGCAGATCGGGTTTATGACATTGGTTGGGATAACTCGTTCCTTTTGGGAAAGGGGTTTGCATATTTTGAAGAGTCGCCACCTAACGATTTTAACGGCGCGTTAGGGCACCTAAAGGATTCAATTACGACTACGTTCCTAACCAGAGACTTGGGTAAGGGCTTAAAATTATCCTAAGGGGAAGGTATTAGGCACCCCTCAGGATCCACAAGTATGGTTCCCGGCCAAATGGTTTCGTGAATTTGTACAAATAGCAAATAACAAGTAAAGGCTCAAATAAGAGGGATTAAAGTCTTAAGCATGCAGATGTTTGAAAATAGTAAAGGAGATTAGACTTTGAAAAGGATTACGAGCTAAGCATATAAGAGGTGTCCTAGGTTTATAATAATATGGATCACATCAATGCAATACCTGGTAATCACTCCTCAAAGAGGGGCTACACGTTGTACTACCGCACCGGTCATCATATCCATATTCTACCCTTCCCACCCCATCAAGGTGATTAAAGCGCGTGTTGGTCACGGATTCTATTGCGTGCTATTACCCGTCCCATCCTATAATTCCTGGAGGAGGTTAGGACTACTAACCTAAAAGGTAGGTACTAGGAAGACCCTCAGGTTTAAAGGGGGTAAGATTCTAAGGCGACAAGCAAGGAACATATAGGACTGCAGTCAGTGGGAAACACATAGGAGCATATAGGAGGCTCAGATTTTTTCCTCCGCAGATAATGAATATAATTAGCACGACTCAAACACATATAAGGGCAGTAATGTTAATTAAGATCCTAAGACATCGTATCTAGGTGAATTCAGAAGATAAACAGATAGGCAGACTTGTCTTATAACTCAAGGAAAACATTCTCTTAATCAATTTTCCGACTGATTTAAAAGAAATACCTATTAGGGTTAAGCAACACACACAAGAAAGACAGATTTCTAATTTTGAAAAAATAAGTTACCTAAGGCTTCCTTAGGCGAGGGAAGCGTATGTTACCAGAATTATTAAAGGAACTGTTGCAAATTATTACTTAAACATGCTGTTCTAGGTTGTTCAGAACAGAGAAGCATTACTAGTTGTTTTTAGAGAAAACTGAGTGGGGTTGTTATACCTTTTATACAGCAGTAGTTAGACTAAATGTAGTTGAGTGATTAGGGCCCTATAACATGATATCTAATGCACATATAGAGATGCAGAATGATGCGTATGCTGAATTCCTAAGCATGATTTCTAAATGCTCGATATAATCATGGTTTCAGAAGATGCTAAAATTATAATTTATCCCACAGGAAAATAGTACAAGAGTGACATGTTAGTCACTTGATTGATAAATATTGAAACCAAGTTTGGAGATTATGTTAATATCACTAATGTGAGTATTTATGCTTGGAAGGCGTTGTATTCCTTTGGTTGTGGACCATGGGAGTTTGTTCCGAAATGGACGACTGCTCGTATGTGTCATGAATAGAGCCATTGTGGATCCTTAAAGGGTTGTTGGCCCAGTATGGTATGATTAGAATTGGCTTGAGGTTCGTCGGTGGATCTAATGTGAATGTATGCTCTACGTCAGGTCGGGTGTGTTCATTCGGCATAACACTACTTACGGAGGAGTCTTCGAGCGTTGGATGTTATTCCCGTCATCAGATATTCCATGTAATACTCTATTGTGCTAGGTGGGTTGTGAGACGGCTTGATCATTCGCACATGTGTTGTGATCCCGTGCAACATGTGGTGTTATATGAGCAGGATGGTGTCGCGCCCCCTTTTTCCTCGCGGAGATCGGGTTTATGACATTAGATGGGACAACTCGTTCCTTTTGGGAAAATGATTTGAATATTTTGAAGAGTCTCCACCTAACGATTTTAACGGTGCGTTAGGGCACCTAAAGGATTCAATTACAACTACGTTCCTAACCAGAGACTTGGGTAAGGGCTTAAAATTATCCTAAGGGGAAGGTGTTAGGCACCCCTCAAGATCCACAAGTATGGTTCCCGGCCAAATGGTTTCGTGAATTTGTACAAATAGAAAATAACAAGTAAAGGCTCAAATAAGAGGGATTTAAGTCTTAAGCATGCAGATGTTTGAAAATAGTAAATGAGATTAGACTTTGAAAAGGATTACGAGCTAAGCATATAAGAGGTGTCCTAGGTTTATAATAATATGGATCACATCAATGCAATAACCGGTAATCACTCCTCGAAGAGGGGATACACGTGGTATTACCGCACCGATCATTATATCCATATTCTACCCTTCCCACCCCGTAAAGGTGATTAAAGCGCGCGTTGGTCACAGATTCTTTTGCGTGTTATTACCCGTCCCATCCTATCAGTCCTGGAGGAGGTTAAGACTACTATCCTAAAAGGTAGGTACTAGGAAGACCCTCAGGTTTAAAGGGGGTAAGATTCTAAGGCGACAAGCAAGGAACATATAGGACTGCAGTCAGTGGGAAACACATAGGAGCATATAGGAGGCTCAGATTGTTTCCTCCACGGATAATGAATATAATTAGCACGACTCAAACACATATAAGGGAAGTAATGTTAATTAAGATCCTAAGACATCGTATCGAGGTGAATTCAGAAGATAAACAGATAGGCAGACTTGTCTTATAACTCAAGGAAAACATGCTCTTAGTCAATTTGCCGACTGATTTAAAAGAAATACCTATTAGGGTTAAGCAACACACACAAGAAAGACAGATTTCTAATTTTGAAAAAAATAAGTTACTTAAGGCTTTCTTAGGCGAGGGCGGTGTATGTTAACAGAATTATTAAAGGAATTGTTGCAAATTATTACTTAAACATGCTGTTCTAGGTTGTTCAGAACACATAAACATTACCAGTTTTTTTAGAGAAAACTGAATGGGGTTGTTATACCTTTTATACAGCAGTAGTTAGACTAAATGTAGTTGAGTGATTAGGTCCCTATAACATGATACCTAATGCATAGATAGAGATGCAGAATGATGTGTATGCTGAATTCTTAAGAATGATATCCAAATGCTCGATATAATCATGGTTTCAGAAGATGCTAAAATGATAATTTATTTTAATGTTATTTAGATTAAGACAAGATTTCTAAGCGTACATGGCAGCGTGGAACATGAAGTAGAAAATACCATTTATTAGCAGGATTTTTCATGAGACCTAATAAACATGATTTCTAATGCATGAATTTTAACACATGAGCCTAAACATGATCTCTATTGCACAGATAGGAGATAAAATCAAACAACATGGTTTCTAATGCATGAATTTTAACATATGGGCCTAAACATGATCTCTATTGCACAGATAGGAGATAAAATCAAACAACATGGTTTCTAATGCATGAATTTTAACATATGGGCCTAAACATGATCTCTATTGCACAGATAGGAAAGAAAGTCTAATAGCATGATTTATATCCCTTTGATAACTAATGCATGCGCAGCTACCCCTCCCTTTTCACTATCCATCCCCTGAGTTGTTTATAGATTATTACAGGCCAGGGAATTATGAATTACACAACTAAAGGAAAATAAGAAGTTACTTGTATAGGGAGCCTTCAGTTAGGCCCAGATCATCCAAACCTCACTACCTTATGGTATTGCATAGCCTTTTCATAATCCGGATGTTTCAGAGTTCCCTAAGGACCTCAAGGGCTCCCGGGCAGTGCTCACACCCAGACATAGCCAAAAGATTTAAGCATGTGCAGTGTGGAAGTGCCAGCCTTGTGTGTCAAAGTTCAGAGGGTACTCAAAGGGTTCCCAAAGCAGTGCTCACATGAAGGAGGCTGAACTTAGACTTCTAAGAGTGTGTGAGAGTGATTTTGTTTAAAGTATTTAAGTAAGGAACAATTTGAGAAAGAGTAAGCGAGAAAAAAGTTTTTGAAGAAGGAAATGGAAACTTAACATCACAAAGGACCAAGGATAATTCAACAAACACAAACAGGGGTAATGGGATTAGGGAAAAATACAGAGCATCTAAGGGCATACATACAACAAGAAGATAAGCACACAGACATGCAATCAGGAAACTTCTAAGGGTCTAGAGGATCAGAGGGGTACAGTGCTAGGTCAGATTAACACCTAAGGCCATGGTTAAACTAATGTACCAGTCATAGGCATGTAAGAAGTAGGTGCTAAGTGTATAGAAACAGATAAAGCCTAATTTAAACATGCAGAGGGGATTTTAGGATCCTAGATATATGCTGAAAAAATAAGTAAGCACGTTAGAAGCATGCTGAATCACAACAGTAAGGAAACATACTGGTTTGAAGACTGAAATATAAATTAGGACATACCAGTGAAGTGAAGAAATTAATAACACAAATAGGAAAGGAGGAGAATGCACAATATCTTGGCTTGCAGCCGGCTAACCCAGAGTAGTGGTAATTAGCACAAAAGGAAGAGCAGAAAGTCTTTTGAATTGTGAGAGAGATTTTTTGAACAGATTAGTTCGTGTGTCTGTGTGTGTATGAATAGATTATATATAGTTTTGAAAAGCAGGCATAGGAATAAGGTAAAAATAATAGTTCAGCAGTAATTATAGAAATAATCATCAATTAGAGTTAGTTTAGTATACAGACTTCCTTTAGTTAAGGAATCATACCCAAACAGTAACAAGTAGTGGCAACAAAAGGAAATGAATCAAGTAAAGTGTATATAATTATAGAAATAAATACAATTAGGATCCAATCAATACAAGAATTCCCCACAATTAAGGATTCACAGTTCAAACGGATACCACAGTAGTAAAGAAGGAAAGAGAACAAATTTGAAAACCTGATTTTAATCATACAAAGAGTAGTAAAGAATAGGGCATGTAATTAAGGCTAGGTACAGAATATATTATTTAAGGAAAGTATATAATTAATTGACAACATACATATACGTAACAGAAGGTAGAAAATAATTCTGAAAATTAGTAATCACAGGGAATCAGTTATCAAATAAGGCAAGTGTCGCACAAATATGCAAAATTAGTAAAGAGTTCTAAGGAAAAATACACAGAATCACAGTTTTAAGGAAAATATCATAGTTCTAAGGAAATAAAGAAGATAACACTGAGAATAAGCAGGTAATAAACTAGAATCAGGACCATAAGGAAGAACCGTAGCAAATATGAATTAGGGTTTCAAATAGAGCATGATATAGTCAGGAATAATCGAACACAAAAACTCGAACAAGCAAACATAAGTAAGAAAATAACTCGAGCAAAGGGAGAATGATTAACCAAACATTTAAAATATACTGAGAATCATAGGTTAGTACCAAAAATCAGAAGAGAAAGCATTTTTAAAGGGGTTAAGGAACCCTGGTTGAAGATGAAGCGTTATTTTAGAGAAATCAGAAAACCTTTAAGGAAAATAATAAAGAGTCCATAATATACACATATCTAAGTCAGATCTAAAAGAAAATCGGAAAATACCAGGGGTTAGGGTTTCAGAGAGTTGAAAAAACAAGGAAAACCTTAAGGATGTTGCCATCGTTAGCCGGAAAAGCCATGGCTCTTACTCAAATGGCCGGAGGAGGCCGGAAGATGGCATGAGGGACCATAGGTAGGAGCTGAACCACTCCAGGCTCGCCTGAGGGCCTTAGGGTGACTTAGATCGGTGTAGGGTTAAACAATAACCAGGAAACAATGAAAGACCACAATTTCCGGCGAGGGAACTAGCTGGAGAAGACGAACAGACTCCATTGGAGGTGGAGAGATAAAGAAAGGTTCTAGAGAGAACCAGAGAGAACCAAAGAGAGATAGAGAGAGAATTGAGAGGTTGGGAAATGAGGGGTCGGAGGGGGTAGTTGATGCGAGACTAAATTGCATAGTTTAACATGTGATATACCTTACATTTTATACACATTAATGATAAAATTACACTTGTTATGTGCTTAATGGAGTTTATTTCATGTGTAGGTGAAGTGGAGATGGAAACGGAGCTAAAAGGATGCAAATACGTCAAAAAATACGCGAAAGGAGACACCCGGGCGATAGAGCCAAACACACTGACCCTACCTGGCGTTAGCCAGGCGTTTGGGCTGAAACGCCAGCCCTAGCCTGGCGTTAGCCAGGC
>ML399487.1:62573-81481 GCA_005239525.1 Nicotiana knightiana | reverse complement strand
GTAAATTGATTCATCGACTTATAACCTACTCAGATGTATCATTGAATATTAAAAACAAAACGTTCCGACTTATATCTATCTCTCTCTCTCTCTCTCTCTATATATATATATATAACACGTTTTGTTGTACAATTTTAACTACATATATAGCATGTAGAGTATATTTTAGTGTATTCATATTGTATTACAAAAGTGTTAACGGATTACATTTATATTATTTAGATAGTAAATATAAAAGTGATTTTAATTTTGACTAATGTTGACCGGAAAAGTGACCAACTTTGGTCGCTAATTATCCAGAAATTAAAACTAGCGACCAAAGTTTGTCGCTATATTTAAATCAGATTTATTTTATATTTTATATAATATTTAAAATAAAAATATAATTGTTAAACGTTAGAACCGGGTCCCAGATTAGCGACAAAAGTTGGTCTCTATCTACTTCCCCTTTCTTAAGCGACCAACTTTGGTCGCTAATTTTAAATTATATTTATTTATGTTTTATAATTTTTTTAAAATAATAATATAATTATTAAAATTCTTATAACTGGGTCTCAGATTAACGACCAAAGTTGGTCTCTATTTGCTGCCCCTTTCATAAGCGACCAACTTTGGTCGCTAATTTTAAATTATATTTATTTATGTTTTATAATTTTTTTAAAATAATAATATAATTATTAAAATTTTATAACTGTGTCCCACTTTAGCGATCAAAGTTGGTCGCTAATTTCAATATTTCTTTGACCAAACAAGTCTGACCAGTCTGGTCAATATTTTGATCACATTATCGACCAAAAAGCGAGCAACCTTGGTCGCTAAAGTATTTAGAATAATTATTTAATAATTTTCTCCAATTTAGCGACCAACTTTGGTCGCTTTTTTCTTGACAGAACAATTTTGATCGCAAATCGTTGGCCACTTTTTCCCAGTGTTTTCAAGGCTTTTATGTGATTGCTGAAACTGAAAAGGAACCGTAACAACTTGTGAATTTGAAATGATGGAATTATAAAACAGGAATAAATTTTTGGTTGCATATATTGATTGATGATTGAGAACTTTTACGAGACATTTTCTTCTTTTTTTGAGTTAGGCATATAGGATCAATGTCATATTTGAAGGAACATCTACTTTTATTATATAAATTAAAATAATATTTTAATATAATAAATATAAGCTTTTTAAATAAAATTTATCCATTGAGATAGCGTGCATCTATAAATATGCTTAACATGAAGAGTATAGTTTACTGGATCATCACCAAAAAAAAAAAATAATAATAACAATACATTCAAGGAAAGTATATGAAACACGTAAATTGTTTCCATGCTGATTAATCAAATATGTATTTTAAAAATCTTATTCTAACTATACAAAATAATTAATTCATATTAAGTCTCCAAAATAATTAATTCATGTACAATGAATATTTTGTGTTTTGTCCTCTAATTTGAAACCGAGGGAGCAGTACTTAATTTACATTCATATTTTTCTCTATTCATGTGGATGCCTATGGAGGAATATGAAGCTAAACCTAAAGTAAGCAAAAGGGAAATGTCCAAACGCATTGCTAAGGTATGCTTAGCCAAGAATGAAAAAGGTGCTACTTATACTACACTTGCTAAGATCAGTGGCGAACTTAGGATTTTGTGCAAGCGAGTTCAATTTTAGAAGAACATAATTTTAGTCGTAAAATAATAGTTGTCAAGTGGGTTCAAATAAATATTTATACAAAATTTATGCTGTTTTAATCGTAATTTATACATATACACAGTATTACTTTTTGGTGAAGCGAGTTCAGCTGAACCCGCTTGCCACCACGTGCGTCCACTGGCTAAGATCCATCCCATTTTGGAGAAGTAGTAGACAATTTGAATATAGTCAGCTGATTCATAGTATCTTTCTTTTTGAGGGTTTTCACTTTTTGCTTGTGCTAGCTGTATAGACATATACAAATGAAATTGCTGATCTAGTAGCCTCTACATCACTTCTATTTAGTGACATGTAAAAATGAAATTGCTGACCTATTTAGCCTCTATATCACTTCTGTATTAGCTGAAATACATTTCCCACTTTGTTTTCCTTGTCTGTGTATGAGAAATCCATGCAAAAAGAGTCAAACTAGTTTCATCATCAACACCTTGAATTTGCCACACTTCTTAGCTATGTGGCATGGTTTTGGTTTGATGTGTCACTTGATACCTGATTTCAGTCCCCAAATCCATGAGAGGACCAAACATAAAAAAGAGAGATAATCTATATTCTTTTAGCTTTAGCTACTTCTTCTCTATCAAAGTTGTCTAGGAATTGGAAAACCAAGAATGGCTCAAGAAAAATTGAAATTTCTTCTAGGAACTTGGTTGCTCATACTCTACTTTTTCTCAAGTGTTCTTGGTAGCAATAATACTCAAGATACTAATATTCAAGATACTAATGGAGATGGCACAACACCTCAAAATGCTTGTACAAATTGTACAATTTGTCCATATCCTTGCCATCCCCAACAACCACCCCCACCCTCTTCTGGTTACCAAAGCTATGGTGTTCCACCACCACCTTCTACTGTTCCACCACCTCCACCACTACCACCTAGTACTGGTTACGGCAATTGCCCGCCAGCTGCTCCGGTTATTCCTTGCTGTCCAGTACAGTATAATTATGGACCTCCCCCTCCTTATTACTATACTGGTTCATCAACCAAGCTCTTTGCTTGTGAATGGGTTTCTGCTATTTTTTCCTTTTTCTGCATTATGTTCTTTGCAATTTGAAGCTTGAAGAGGATTTCAAGTTCTAAAAGCTCATGAATGCTTCCCTATGGACTTGGCTATGACAGTAGAGATATTCCTCTCTTGTTGAGGAAGATATCAGTTTGATAAAATATCTAACGTCTTGTTACAAAAGTCAATATTTCTTATTTTCAAGAACATTTCTTTGCTGTGGGCAAGTTATATATTGAACTATATATGGTTTAATGCTTTTCTTTTATGTAACCTTTTATTTGAGCTATGGTATATTTCATGTCTCATCTGTTTAGTAGATTGGCTAAGGCAATATTTTGCCGTTTTATAGCTTGTTTAGCGAAGTTTCTCTAATTCTATGTTTTTTTTTTCAAAGTTGATGTGTTTGGTCAAGATTTTAAAAAAAAAAAAAAAATTGCTTTTGAAGAAAAACATAAATAATTTTAGAAAAGCAGAAAAAAAAATATTATTTTCAAAAGTACTCTTTGAAAAATACTTTTGAGGAAAACATACACAGAATATGTTATTTATAACCTCAGTCAAGTAAAAGCGAGAGAGGCAAGCATTGTGAGTAAAGCTATCTGGTATTACATGTACTTTCCGAAATTGACAAAAAGTTGTTCGTGCACTTGGCCCTGTTAATCGCAGCCTATCAATTCGTTCCACATGTACTTTTCTCTTTGGTTCTTCCAAAAGTAAGATCAGTCTATGCTTAGATGTTTTTAATATTCCCTCTCTTTCAATTTAGATACTTAGTTTGGTTCCACACGACACGACACGAAGTTTAGGAAAAAAAGAATTTTTAAAATTTGTTATCTTAAAAGTTTAAGGGGTAAAAGTTATGGGGTCATGACGTTTGTATAGTTATAAAAGCTTCTCATTAAAGGTAAAATGGGTAAAATAAAGAATTTAAAGTTGAATTATTTCTATAAATAGAAATATGCCATTTATTTTGGAACAGATGTAAAAGAAAAGTACATCATCTAATTTGAAACAAGGGGAGTAACAATTTTTAAATCATTATTTCATGACCAACATTTAGATAGTACACCTAAATTTTTTTTTTGGTATTAATATCCACATGTTTTTCAATGATAATGAAGTGTTTAATTATTTATTTACATATTCGACATCAATTTTATAGCGGAATAGGGTTAAATATACCCCATGTATTATCATCAAAGGTTTAAATGTACCTTTTGTTATACTTTGAGTCCATATATATCATGCCGTTATACTATTGGTTCAAATATATGCCATTTTCCGTTGAGTTTGTCCAAAGTGGACATCTAATCTTACGTGGCACTGACATTTGATGAGCTGGATGATACGTGGCTTGCCACCTCAGCGCCCCTAACCCATTTTACCTCTCCCTTATATTTCTTTTCCATCGTTAAAATTTCCTTCCCCTCCACCCTGTTGCCACCATTACCACTACCATGAAAAATATTCTATTTCAAATGTTAGTCTTTTATATATGGATCCTAGCATTGAGACGACATCCACCTCATCAAATATTAGTGTCATATAGGATTGAATGTCCATCTTGGACAAACTTAACAAGAGAATGTTATATTTGACAAATAATATTATGTGACACTGATATTTGATGAAGTGGATGATATGTGGCTTGCCACCTCAGCGCCCCTAACCCATTTTACCTCTCCCTTATATTTTTTTTTTAATCATTAAAATTTCCTTCCCCTCCACCATTGTTGCCACCATTACCACTACAATGAAAAATATTCTAATTCAAAATTTTCTTTTATATATAGATTAGGGGCACTGAAGCGGCATCCACCTCATCAAATATTAGTGTCATATAGAATTGATCCACCTTGGACAAACTTAATAGAAGAATATTATATTTTACCAATAATATTACGACAGATGTATATTTAGACCTAAAGTATAATAAACGATATATTTAAATATTTTCTCATAGTACATGAATATATTTGGACCTTTGCCGATTTTATAGTCAAAGTTATAAAGAGTAAATCTTCTTGTGTCCTTTTAATTTTGTGCTCAACACTTAAAATATGGGTTATTCTATACGGAGTACACGCATATCCGAAGACCAATTATATAGATAATATCTTAGCTTGTTCTGGAACGTTTTCCTTTGAAATTCAGATGCAGAGTCAATTTGAGCCCGTTTAGACATAGGAAATTTTCCCCTTATTTTCAAAAATCTTTCATTTTTTTTTCGAAATTAGCGTTTGTTTATAAAATTTTTACTTTTCACTTAAAAATGCATTAATTTAGAAATTTTCAAAAATTTAAAAAACTCCAAAAAGTTATTTTTCAAAAATTTTACTCAAATCACTCACAAAACTTCAAAAACAACTCAAAATCATATTATGTCCAAACACAACTCTAAATTTCAGATAAATTTTTTTTTTCCCTCTATTTTGAAATTTTACAATTCTTATGTCCAAACACCCACTTAATACATAGTATTAGAATGCATTGTCTCAAAAATGTAGGGGATGTTTTCTTACTTTAATTTTTTTATCTAAAGAAATCGAACAATTATTAAAAAGAAGAAAACAGAGACTAGCTTAAGGAAGAAAAAAAGTATTTGTCACAAAATATTACACCCAGTTAACTGGACTTTGGTGTATGACAAAAACGAGAAAACAAAAAGAAAATAACAGAGGAGAAAAGAAACAAAAATAAAACCAAAAACGAAATAGAAGCTTGAGTTTTGGTTTTTACTCTAAAATCTCAATATCACAGGTCGAAGATGACAAATCTGCAAAGGACCAATTCTAAAAATTCCACCAAGTATGTACAAACTGGGTCATCAATATGTGAAATGGTTATTCATTTTTTTGAGCGAATAGTATGGGTTGACCCATATTTGACCCGCTTTTAGTGGATAAGATATTCAACTTATTTTTGAGCGAATATTATGGAGAAATACTTGCAGATTTTATCCATTTTGCTCTCAATAAGCATCACACATCCATACGATCAACTAGGATGCATTTCAAAGATACAAAGACAATTGGCGAAGGTTATTGGGCAAGTCCTTGATGCATGTCAACCATTATTGCAAGGACCAAAGTTCTTCTTTAATGATTCGACGGGTCGTTTTGAGCATTAGCAATGCATTTGCTGATTTGAGATCTTGAGTAGTTTCATGTGATGTGATTGTGACTTGCGTGTATGATCAATTTTGGTTTTTGAGTGGTTAAGGATTGATTTGGAAGAATGACTTTCACTTTGGAAGCTTGAAGTTGAAAGAGGTGACCAAGTTTGACTTTAGTGTATTTTTCCCCAGATCAGAGTTTTGATGGTTTTGTTAGGTTCGGACAATGATTTTGGACTTGGGCATATGTCCAGATTTGCATTTGGATGTTTTAGAAGGTTTTGGCTCTAATTGACAAAAATTGGCAATTTGAAGGTTTGAAAAGTTCATAGGTTTGACCGGGAGTTGACTTTGATGTTATCGGGTTCAAACTGTTGTTCCGAGAGTTGAAAAAGGGTTGTTATATCATTTGAAACTTGTGTGTAAAATTTGAGATGATTCCAAGCTGTTTGGACGTGTCAGACGTAAGTTTGGAATTTGAAATTTTGAAATAGTTCATTAAGCTTGAATTGAGGTGCGATTCGTGGTTTGATGTTACTTTGTGTAGTTTTAGGCCTCGACAAGGTCCATCTTATGTTTTAGGACTTATTGGTATTTCCGAACGGGCTCCCCCGGGGCTTAGGGTGAATTTCGGGATGGTTTCAGACCATTTTCTTTCTTGTTTGATTGCCGGGTTTTCTCTATTTTCTGGTGCTGAGGGTGTGCATCGCGATCGCATAAAGAGTGTCGCGATCACACATTGTACTGGGAACCGGCTGGAGGTGTATACATTGCGTTCGCGACTGGTGGAGCACGTTCACGGAGCACTGAGATTGTTGTTCTTCGCATTCACGTATAGTGAATCGCGTTCGCGATGTGTTGGGGTCTGAGGTCAACCGAGGTCGCGTTCGGGATGTGTTGGGGTCTGAGGTCAACCGAGGTCGCGTTCGTGGTTGTTCATCCACGTTGGCGGAGCTTGGGGCCAATTGGCCATCACATTCGCGTGCATCAGGCCGCATTCGCGAAGCATTTTCTAGGCAGTGTGTTTTATGGGCATCGTGATCGCGAGGGTACAACCTCAATTGCATAAGGTACTACGGCGCAATTCATATAAGTTATTAATGTTTACCTTCGGAACTCATTTTACCATATTTTTAGATTGGGAGCTTAGATTTGGGCAATTTTAGAGGGACTTTCACCACTTGGGTTGGGATAAGTATTTTTTACTCGGATTTGATTATTATACATGATTCCATCTTTGATTTTGATAGTTGATTGATGAATATAAAAGAGGAATTTGGGGTTTTTGTTAAACCTTTTTAAAAGTGAAAAACTGAATTTTTACCATCGATTTAGCGCCTGATTTTGATGAAACTAGTATGGTTGTACTTGTATTCGAATGGATTATCGAAATTTGTGAGTTTTATCGGAATTCAACGTGTGGGCCCAGGTTGACATTTTGGTTAGCTTTGAGCATTTGATTAAAGATTCGAGCTTTATCGTTTGGGTTTGTCTCCAATGACATTATTTGATGTTTTTGAGTTGCTTTTGGCTAGATTCGAGCTACTTGGAGCTCGATTTATGCGGGATAGCGTTTTTAGAGTATTGTTTTTGCTTGCCTGAGGTAAGTATCTTACCTAAACTTGGTAAAATTGCTAGTTTCTTGAGTTATTTGTGATAGCTAAGTCCTATAGGTGGCGCACATGTGAGGGGTTGAGCCAATGTGCGTGCATCGGGGTATTATTCATGCTCAGGGTGGTGCTTAGACTATGATATGTCTCAAATTGATTGCTAAGCTTCATGTTGTGATGTTTCTTATATTTGTACTCCTTTTTGTGAGGTATTTGAACCATATTTGAGGTTACATAGAGGTTAATATCATGATTGAACATGATAATTGCTACTTTCCTGATGTAATTTCCTAATTTGAGCTTTGGTAGCACACTTCGCACATGCATACACCTTGTCACACCTCCTTTTTACTACCCCCGGGAGGGTATAAGACAGTTTTTTTCTAATTTAAGTGACAATCGAAACGGAATTATTTTATTTAAAATTCAGAGTCGCCACTTGGAATAATTTATGATGTCCCAAGTCACCGATTTAAATCCCGAACCGAGGAAAAATTGACTCTGTTTTACAGTCCGCGAACATAGAAATCCGGGTAAGGAATTCTCTTAACCCGAGAGAAGGTATTAGGCATTCCCGGGTTCCGTGGTTCTAGCACGGTCGCTCAACTATTATTATTGGCCTATTTATCTGATTCTAAAACATTGTTTGAAACCTACGTGCACTTATTCCTTTTAAACCGCTTTTAATAATCCAATTGTTACACAACTAATTATTTGGTTACACATTGCGAATTGTGTCACGGGAACCGTACCCACGATCCACAACGTGTTTATTTTAATTTTTGAAATTAGGGATCGAGTCACGCCAGCGTGCACTCAAATTTTAAAATATTGTATCCATGACCATGCCACGAGAACTGTACCCATAGTCACGGTAATTTATTAATTTTAACGGTTTGATGTCGAGTAACTTCAGCGTGCACTCGAATTTTTGGGATTATGTGTCATGACTATGCCACGAGAATTGTACCCATGGCCATGATGACTTATTAATCTCACGACTAATTCTCTCAATCGTCTACAACAATTCAGTACAAAAGTAATGATTCCTCATTATTGGCGTAAGAAACAATATATAATCCTTTCTATTCCTTAATTATATAATCTAAGATACAACACAACTGGTTCAACATTGCAAAGAAGCAAATGTCTAAATACCTCTTGGTTCTATGTGATATTTCAGAAAGCTGAAATCCAACATTCAGGCCAAATCAAAGACTTGAATTAAGAATTGTTCAATGACAATGCAAGAGAAAAAAATCAGTAAAATCAATAATTGACAACGGGGATCATTCCAATCTTCGTGAAGCTAAATAAGAGAAGAAAATTATATATTCACAAATAATATCGTAACAGAGCAATAGTGGGAGATAGGGACCTTTACAAGACTATTTCGAGGCTTGAATAACGAACAAAGATGCAAACAGAGCCTCGAAACGACACCGAAATACTCGAAACCCAAACTCGAAGCTATTGTTCACTCAATTTTTGGACCGGAACCACAAACCACAATGATCGAACGAAACCACCACCAACAACTACTTCGAATAAGGTTCAAATACGTTTTCCTGTTCAACGCAACAGTACGTCGGCATCCATGGCGATAGCACCACAAGAC
The DNA here is from genome assembly GCA_005239525.1 of Nicotiana knightiana. Lineage (NCBI taxonomy): Eukaryota > Viridiplantae > Streptophyta > Magnoliopsida > Solanales > Solanaceae > Nicotiana > Nicotiana knightiana. The sequence continues at coordinate 72,421 of ML399487.1, read as the reverse complement.
ACCTGCTGCTGCACTTTCCCAGAACTCCTTTACAATGTAAATAACTTTTATCTCACTCTCATGATCCTAGATACAGTCGAAAGTAAACTGCACACAACAAGCTAAGGTGCTAAAATAAGCGATGAAGTTTTGTGCTCATGGTAGCGAACAAACAACAACATTATTCTTTGAACAAACCCAGAAATCAGATTCTAAATCAGAGAGATTGAAACCAGCCGTTCTTGTTCGAAGCTCCTTTGATTTTCCTTCAGATTTTGAAATCTAACTTTAGGGGAAAAGGAATCCAATTTTTTGTTCTTTCTTCTAGGGGATCTCTGTGTATCAATGGTTTGGTTAGAAAAAGAAGAAGAAGAACCGTCCAGGGAAGGAGCACCGTTTTTGGTTCTTCTTTTGTGTCCACCCTTTAGATTTTCTTTTTTCTTTCTTTATATAGTTATGGGGTAAGGGTTATATTAAAAGGGGTAATGGGTATTGGGCTAGTTTAGATATGGGCTGGGGTGGGTTTTTCAAGATTGGGCTGCTGGCCCATTTTTAAAAAATTGCCTTTTCTTTCCTTTCTTTTCATTTTCAAGAATAACCAATTTATCTAATACTCGTAATTCCAACTAATTTTCAAAATTAATCTAATGATCTAGTTGATTAATTAAGCTAAGAATGCATTTTTTTGGTTTTTATATATTTAAATAATGCTCTTTACAATATATAAAAATCCTAAAAAATGCAATTTAAAATCTAAAATGCTAAAAATTAAGATTCAAATATTTTTTGATTTTTATGATTTATGATATTCCTAAAATGCATAAACAATGGGAATAAATGTAAAACAAATAAAGAAAAACTCCTAAAATTTATAAAACAATAAAAACTATTTTTGGATTACTTTTAGGAGTAATTTCCTATGCGGGGCAAAACTTAGGTGCTCACAGCTGCCCCTCTTTGCTCGGAAACATGAAAAGTTTTCGGGCAAAGATAAAGTGAGCAATCATGAACTTTTTTTGCCCGTTTGATACTCCATTGAAAGCATTTTTTGGAAAAAAAAAAACTTGGCCGAACCTTGCTTCAGAGGTTGCCTACATATCCTTGGCTACAAATGAATCATGTCAGTGTAGTTCTGGAAGTTTTGGTAGCTGGGACTACCGAAAAGCTATGATTTCACTGCCGTTGCCGCTTGCTGAGCTCCTTATTACACCAAAATCAAAATGAAAAAGAAACTAACTAAATCTATCAGCTATGAGTTACACAGTTCCTATCTATAGTTCTTCAGAAACTTGATCTTGGATCTTCCACAGTTCTGTTGTGCATCTCGAACTATTGGATCGCATTTTTAGGTGGGCTTCTACTACTTCAAACTTGAATTGACCCTATTCTTCAGGCGGTCTCATGATGTTGATTTGAACTTAAATCTGAAAGGAATTCTAAAATGATTTCCCTCGTTTTCCAAGCGTGTGCCTGACTGCCAAAACTTGGATTGCATTCCCTTGTTCTCCAGGTGGATGCCTGATTACCAAACTTTAACTGTATTCCCTTATTCTCCAGGTGGGCGCCTGATTACCAAATTTGAACTGTATCATTTTTGTTCTCCAGGTGGGCGCCTGATTGCCAAAAACTTTAACTGTATCCCCTTGTTCTCCAGGTGGGCGCCTGATTGCCAAAAACTTTAGCTGTATTCCCTTGTTCTCCAGGTGGGCGCCTGATTGCCAAAAATTTGAAACTGCATTCCCGTGTTCTCCAGGTGGGCGCCCGATTTCCAAAAACATTAACTGTATTCCCTTGTTCTCCAAGTGGGCGCCTGATTGCCAAAAACTTGAACTGTATTCCCTTGTTCTCCAGGTTGGTGCCTGATTGCATAAAAATTGAAACTGTATCCCCTTGTTTTCCAGGTGGGCGCCTGATTGCTAAAAACTTTAACTGTATCCCATTGTTCTCTAGGTGGGCGCCTGATTGCCAAAAACTTTAACTGTATTTCCTTGTTCTCCAGGTGGGCTCCTGATTGCCAAAAACTTGAACTGTATTCCCTTGTTCTCTAGGTGGGTGCCTGATTGCCAAAAAATTAACTGTATTCCCTTGTTCTCCAGGTGGGCGCCTGATTGCCAAAAACTTTAAATGTATCCCCTTGTTCTCCAGGTGGGCGCCTGATTGCCAAAAACTTTAACTGTATTTCCTTGTTCTCCAGGTGGGCGCCTGATTGCCAAAAACTTGAACTGTATTCCCTTGTTCTCCAGGTGGGTGCCTGATTGCAAAAAACTTGAACTGTATTCCGTTGTTCTCTAGGTGGGTGCCTGATTGCCAAAAATTTAACTGTATTCCCTTGTTCTCCAGGTGAGCGCCTGATTTCCAAAAAATTATTGTTCTCCACGTTGGCGCCTGATTGCCAAAAACTTTAACTGTATCCCCTTGTTCTACAGGTGGGCGCCTGATTGCCAAAAACTTGAAACTATATCACCTTGTTCTCCAGGTGGGCGCCTGATTGTCAAAAATATGAAACTGTATCCGAACCTCGTTCTAAATTGGGATATGACACTAACAGAAAGAAGTCACGCCAGCGTGCACTCCTCAGAAGATAGAAGAGAGGGGTTTCGTAGCAGTTTATATACAGTTCAATAATATCAAAGTGGTAAAAAGCAACATTTAGCACATTAGGCCCGAACATGTAATAAAACCAGGTAATAAATAAAGTCAACATATAGCAATTATTCTATGCTCGAATTCTTGAACCCTGAACCATAGATTCTGGGTTCGATCCCCAGCAGAGTCGCCAGAGCTGTCACACCTCCTTTTTACTACCTCCGGGAGGGTATAAGAAGATTTTTCCAATTTAAGTGACAATCGAAACGATATTATTTTATTTAAAATTCAGAGTCGTCACTTGGAATAATTTATGGTGTCCCAAGTCACCGATTTAAATCCCGAACTGAGGAAAATTGACTCTGTTTTACAGTCCGCGAACACATAAATCCGGGTAAGGAATTCACCCGAGAGAAGGTGTTAGGCATTCCCGAGTTCCGTGGTACTAGCACGGTCGCTCAACTATTATTATTGGCCTATTTATCTGATTCTAAAACATTGTTTGAAACCTACGTGCATTTATTCCTTTTAAACCGCTTTTAATAATCCAATTGTTACACAACTAGTTATTTGGTTACACATTACGAATTGTGTCACGGGAATCGTACCCACGATCCAAAACATATTTATTTTAATTTTTGAAATTAGGGTCGAGTCATGCCAGCGTATACTCAAATTTTGGAATATTGTATCCATGACCATGCCACGAGAACCGTACCCATAGTCACGATAATTTATTAATTTAACGGTTTGATGTCGAGTCACGTCAGCGTGCACTCGAATTTTGGGATTACGTGTCATAACTATGCCACGAGAACTGTACCCATGGCCATGAAGACTTATTAATCTCACGAATAATTCTCTCAATCGTCCACAACAATTCAGTACAAAAGTAATGATTCCTCATTGTTGGCGTAAGAAACAATATATAATCTTTTCTATTCCTTAATTATATATCTAAGATACAACACAACTGGTTCAACATTGCAAAGAAGAAAATGTCTAAATACCTCTTGGTTCTACGTGATATTTCAGAAAGCTGAAATCCAACATACAGGCCAAACCAAAGACTTGAATTAAGAATTGTTCAATGACAGTGCAAGAGAATAAAAACAGTAAAATCAATAATTGACAACGAGGATCATTTCAATCTTCATGAAGCTAAATAAGTGAAGAAAATCATTTATTCACAAATAATATCTTAACAGAGAAATAGTGGGAGATAGGGACCTTTAAAAGACTGTTTTGAGGCTTGAATAACGGACAAAGACGCTGACGGAGCCTCGAAACGACACCGAAATACCCAAAACCAAACTCGAAGCTATTGTTCACTCAATTTTTGGACTGGAACCAGAAACCACAATGCTCGAACGACACCACCACCACCACCACCACCACCACCAACAACAACTTAGAATAAGGTTCAAATCCGTTTTCCTGTGCAACAAAGCAGTACGTCGGCATCCATGGAGATTGCACCACAAGACACCTGCTGCTGCACTTTCCCAGAACTCGTTTACAATGTAAATATCTTTTATCTCACTCTCATGATCCTAGATACAATCAAAAATAAATCGCACACAACAAGCTAAGGTGATAAAATAAAAAATTAAGTTTCGAGCTCATGGCAGCGAACAAACAACAACAGGATTCTTTGAACAAACCCAGAAATCAGATTCTAAACCGGAGAGATTGAAACCAGCCGTTCTTGTTCGAAGCTCCTTTGATTTTCCTTCAGATTTTGAAATCTAACTTTAGGGGAAAAGGAATCCGATTTTTTGTTCTTTCTTCTAGGGGATCTCTGTGGTATCAATGGTTTGGTTTTTTAGAAAAAGAAGAAGAAGAACCGTCCAGGGAAGGAGCGCCGTTTTTGGTTCTTCTTTTCGTATTCACCCTTTAGATTTTCTTTTTTCTTTCTTTATATAGTTATGGGGGTAGGGTTATTGAAAGGGGTAAAGGGTATTGGGCTAGTTTAGAGATGGGCTGGGGTGGGTTTTGCAAGATTGGGCTGCTGGCCCATTTTAAAAATATAGCCTTTTCTTTCCTTTCCTTTCATTTTCAAGAATAACCAATTTATCTAATACTCCTAATTCCAACTAATTTTCAAAATTAATCGAATGAGCTAGTTGATTAAATAAGCTAAGAATGCATTTTTTTGGTTTTTATATATTTAAATAATTCTCTTTACAATATAAATAAATCCTAAAAATATGCAATTTAAAATCTAAAATTATAAAAATTAAGATTCAAATATTTTTTGATTTTTATGATTTATGATATTCCTAAAATGCATAAACAATGCGAATAAATGTAAAACAAATAAAGAAAAACTCTTAAAATTTATAAAACATTAAAAACTGTTTTTGGATTACTTATAGGAGTAATTTCCTATGCGGGGCAAAAATTAGGCGCTCACACACCTTATCTTATCACTTACACCAGTCCATGAGTATGAAAATTGCCATCCATTATTTTTGTACATTTATTCTTGTGTATCTTCTTTCTGTGTGATATGGATTAGACATGTAGCACGTGAACATGCCATGTGGTTGTGATTATTGGTACGTGAGTTGTCCGTGTGGTTGAGGTATGATAGCACGTGAGTTGTTCGTGTCGATATGAGATATTGTTATTATTGGTACGTGAGTTGTCCGTGCCGATCTGAGATATTGTTGTTATTGGCACGTGAGTTGTCCATGTAGCACATGTGTTGTCCATGAGTGTATACTCGGAGAGTCCGATTTCGAGGCCACTTAGGCATTCCGCGCCCGACCTCGAGAAGCTCGGGACAGAGTTCAAAGCTTGGCCCCGAGGTGCATCCCTCGAGGGAGCATATCGAAGGTTCCCTGTGCTCGACCTCGGGGCAGTACAAATCGATGACCGTCATGGAAATGCGGAAAATTCCCAAGGGCTCGTGGTTAGAGCTGACCAAGTCTGCAAGAATAGTATAAGTCCGTACTGAGCCATTAAATAGCTGTACCAATAGCATTACCTTGCCACAATTATACGTGTAGTATGTTGGGATTCCCCCTCCTATATAAAGGGGACCCTTGTTCTTTTGTAAGAGGACGATTATTGAACACAATACATCCATTGCAATAGAACATTCTCTGCTCTTTCTCACTATCTCTAAGATTTATTGCTCCCTACTTAGTGTTCTTCATTTATTATGTTCATTTATTGCTCATCATTAGCCGCTAAAGTCTATCCCCAAGGTCCCCATTATCGTTATATCTTCGTCGATCGCTCATTGCTTACTACCCTAGTTAGACATCGAGGCCCCCTGTGTCAGCCAGCTCGAGGCCCAGCCTTGTGGCAACTTTGGTTTGCTTATCTCATTTTAATTACGTTCACTCATCACTTTCTAATAATCAACTAGTGTTAGAATAGATCACATATTTTTAGGACCACTACTCAAATATAATTGTTAAAATCATTTTCAAGGTAAACAGTTTGGCGCCCACCGTGTGGCTAAAAATAATAATGATTTTTTTAGTAATGATTTTCTGAAAACACACGTTATTCTTCAAACTTTTTCATGTCCAAGATTTTTTGATTTCAGGCTAAAACATGTAAAACTCAGCCAATGCACCAGTGCATGACAACAATGACCTCGATTTTCACGGGGAAAATAATGCAGCAACTTCAGCAGCTGGTGTGCCACCACTCAATCCCCGAGTAGCACCTATTCCCAACCCAGTTGATGTTGGTTCGCATATCACTATAAGCATAGATTTGGGTACAGATGTCGGGGGAAGCGTTCAAGGAGAAGTCCAACCTGACGCACAAACAACACATGCTCGAAATGAAGCCAACCTACAAATAATGTTCGAGATGTTGCAAGCGCAACAAGTTGCCATTGCTCAGCTACAGAGTCAACAAAAAACCCCGAGCACAGCATGGCTGGAAACAACTCCTCGAGTTGAGCAGGTACCAGAAAGATCAAGAAACAATGGGTCAGCATCAGACCCCGCTGTTATGAAGATGCTTGAGGACCTTGCCAAACGAATCGAGTCGGGAGAAAAGAAGATAGAGGCCAATGACAAAAAAATAGAAAGCTATAACTTGAGGGTCGACCAGATCCCGGGTGCACCTCCGATTCTGAAGGGGGTAGATTCGAAGAAGTTCGTGCAGAAATCATTTCCGTCGAGCGCGGCTCCGAAGCCCATTCTGAAGAAGTTAAGGATGCCCAATATCCCAAAGTACAATGGGACCACAAATCCTAATGAACATATTACCACCTACATTTATGGTATAAAAGGGAACGACTTAAAAGACGACGAGATCGAGTCTGTCTTGTTGAAAAGGTTTGGAGAAACACTGCCCAAGGGGGCCATGATGTGGTATCACAACCTCTTCCCAAACTTAATAGACTCATTTTCCATGTTGGCAGACTCCTTTGTGAGAGCGCACGCTGGTGCCATTAAGGTTGCTACAAGGAAGCCGATGTCTTCAAAATTAAGCAGAGGGAGAACGAGATGCTAAGGGAGTTCGTATCCCGCTTTCAGATGGAACGAATGGAATTGCCACCAGTATCCGATGACTGGGCGGTGCAAGCCTTCACTCAGGGCTTGAATGAATGAAGCTCGATTGCTTCGAAGCAGCTGAAGCAAAATTTAATCGAGTACCCGGCCGTGACTTGGGTGGATGTGCATAACAGGTATCAATCAAAGTTCAAGGTCGAGGATGAACAATTGGGAGCCCCCTCGGGCTCAGTATAACCAAGCATTCTCTTAGCAAAAGAGTCGAGAAATACAGGAAGGGAGTCAAAACCAAACAAAGAAAGATACCAGCTGTATATCGGAGACCAAAGAAGCGCCCCGAGGTGTGATATACTCTTGAGCAAGACTAGGTTCGACAGATTCGCGGGGCCGATGGAGGTACACCGATTGTCAGAGTATAACTAAAACATCGCCGCGTTATACATTTTTTCAGCAATAGGTAAAATCAGAGATACCAGGTGGCCAAAGCCCGCGCAGTCAGATCCTTCCCATAGGAACCCTAACTTAATGTGCAAATACCATGGCATTCACGGTCACAGGACCGAGGATTATAGACAGCTTCGGGAGGAGGTAGCCCGACTAATCAGCAAAGGGCACCTTCGAGATATCCTCAGCGATCAAGCAAGGAATCAATTTCGAGAAAGAGAGGCAAGCAGGAAAAATGAACAGGAGGAACCACAACATGTCATTCATATGATCATTGGAGGCATCAACGTCCCATAGAGACCCATGTTCAAACGAACGCAAGTATGCATTGCAAAGGAAAAGCGAACTCGAAGCTATGTGCCCAAGGACGCTCTTACATTCAGCGAAGAAGACGTCGAGGCCTTGTCTCAGTCTCATAACGATGCTCCGATAATCTCTTTTCTTTTGAGTAAAATTAAAATTAAATGTGTGCTCGTGGATCCAGGTAGCTTCGCCAATATAATCAGGTTGAGGATAGTGGAGCAGCTCAGACTGCTTGATCGGATCATGCCCGCCTCTCGAGTCCTCAATGAATTCAATTTGGCAAGTGAGAAGACGAGGGGGGAAATCACCCTCCCAGTCAACGTGGCCGGTACAATTTAGGATACCAAGTTCCATGTCATCGAAGGTGACATGGGGTACAATGCCTTATTTGGAAGGTCATGGATACACAGCATGGGGTCAATGCCATCAACTCTTCATCAAATGATGAAGTTCCCAACAAAGGATAGTGTAAAAATGGTGCATGGAGAGAAACATGCAGCAAAACAAAGTGCGAAATGACAGTAACGTCGACACCTTCCACTTTGAAAAAATTGAAAGACAAGCATACCCCGGAGGGACAGGCGGTCTATGAGAAGTTCAACGAGGATGATGAAGAATACTTCATCACTCCCCGAGCCTTTGTTTCCCCCGAACAATTGGACACAACAAAATCAACGGTCGAAGATCTTGAACAGGCTGTTTTGATCAAACACTTTCCAGATCGAAAGGTATACCTAGGAACGGGATTAACCCCCGAACTCAGGAGTAAAATCGTTCAATTTCTTATTAATAACATTGATTGCTTCACTTTCTCCCATCTAGACATGACAGGGATTCCGCCGGAAGTGACCACCCATCGGCTAAGTGTCGACCCTAGGTTCAAACCAGTAAAGCAAAAAAGGAGGCCTCAGTCCGAGGTAAACATGCATTCATCAAAGACGAGGTAACAAAAATTCTCAAAACAGGGTCCATTAGGGAGGTGAAATATCCCGAATGTTTAGCTAATGTAGTAGTAGTCCCTAAAAAGGGAAATAAATTAAGAATATGCATAGATTACAAAGACCTGAATAAGGCATGCTCTAAGGACTCATTCCCATTACCCAACATCGATCGCTTGATCGATGCCACGGCCGACCACGAGATCCTTACATTTCTCGACGCGTCTTCCGAGTACAATCAAATCCAAATGAACCCGGAGGGTCAGGAAAAAACTTAGTTCATCACGAAGTATGGTACATATTGTTACAATGTAATGCCCTTCGGGCTAAAAAAACACAGGAGCCACATATCAACGCCTAGTTAATAAGATGTTCGAACAACAAATAGGCAAGTCTATGGAAGTTTACATTGATGACATGCTAGTTAAGTCCCTGCGCGCAGAGGGCCATTTAAAATATTTGCAGGAAACATTCGATATCCTTAGAAGGTACAACATGAAGCTCAACCCCGAGAAGTGCGCCTTCGGAGTCGGGTCAGGCAAATTTTTGGGATTCATGGTGTCAAACCGGGGAATCGAGATCAATCCCGACAAAATCAAGGCCATCGAGGAAATTACCATGGTAAACAACGTGAAAGCGGTACAACGGCTGACCGGGCAGATAGCAACCTTAGGCCGATTCATATTGAGTCATCAGATCGGAGTTACCACTTGTTCTCCCTACTCAAGAATAAAAACAACTTCGAATGGACCTCATAATGCCAACATGCCTTAGAAGGATTAAAATGGTATCTATCGAGCCCACCTCTACTCTATACCCCGAAGGAGGAAGAAACGCTGTACTTGTATTTGGCCGTATTCGAGGTGGAGGTAAGTGGCGTATTAGTTCGAGAAGAACAACGTACGCAATTTCCTGTGTATTACGTAAGTAGGACCCTAGGAGATGCTAAAGTCAGGTATCCACACTTAGAAAAATTAGCTATTGCATTAATAAATGCATCTTGGAAATTGAGACCTTATTTTCAATGCCATCGTATATGTGTTTTAACAACGTACCCTCTTCGAAGCATCTTGCATAAGCTCGAATTATCGGGCCGACTGGCCAAATGGGCCAT
>ML399487.1:0-61700 GCA_005239525.1 Nicotiana knightiana | reverse complement strand
GGGGGGGGGGGGGGGGGTATGATATCGAGTACCAACCCCGAACGACTATCAAGCCCAAAATTTTGGCGAATTTCATGGCCGAATTTACGCCTGCCCTCGTGCCCAAGGTAGAAAAAGAACTCTTTCTAAAAATGGGCACATCATCAGAGGTATGGACCCTCTTCACTGACGGTGCCTCAAACGTGAGAGGGTCCGGACTTGGCATAGTTCTGAAACCGCCCACGGGCCGTATAATTAGACAATCCATAAAAACTCTAAAACTAGCTAACAACGAGTCCGAGTATGAGGCTATGATTGCAGGTCTCGAACTTTCCAAAAATCTGGGAGAAGAAGTAATCGAAGAAAAATGTAACACCCTTCTGGTAGTAAACCAAGTAAATGGAGCTTTGAGGTTCGGGGAGATAGGATGGATAGATACTTAGACAAGCTTCAAGTAACGTTACATTTCTTTAAAGAATGGACTTTGGTCCACGTACCTCGGGAATAAAACAACGAGGCCTATGCACTCGCAAATCTGGGATCGTTCGTCGAAGAAGACGACATACTCCCGGGGGCTGTCGTGCATCTATCCAAACCAGTGACTGAAGAAGGCCATGCCGAGGCAACTCAACAAGTCTAACATGGGATTGGAGGAACAAATACATCGACTGTTTGAGAAGTGGGAAGCTTCCCACGGACCTAAAAGAGTCGAGGGCCCTTCGAGCCAAAGCAGCCCAATTTTCACTCGACGATAATGGAACACTATATAGAAGGACGTTCGATAGGCCACTGGCAGTATGCTTGGGACCAAGGGACACCGACTATGTGCTACGCGAAATCCACGAAGGCTCTTGTGGAAACCATTCCGGAGCCGATTCCCTGGTTCGAAAGGTAATCATAGCAGGTTACTACTGGGATAACTTGGAAAAAGATACCAAGGAATTTGTTGAAGATGTGACAAATGCCAAATATTTGCACTGATGATTCATCAACCCGGTGAGCAGCTGCACTCGGTCCTATCCCCATCGCCGTTCATGAAATGGGGAATTGATATAGTCGGTTCCCTACCAACGGCGCCAGGTAAAGCTAGATTTATCTTATTTATGATTGACTACTTCTCAAAATGGGTAGAAGCGCAGGCCTTCGAGAAGATATGAGAATAGGAAGTCATCGACTTCGTATGAGACCACGTCGTCTGCTGATTCAGGATCCCCTTCGAGATCACATGTTACAATGGGAAGCAATTCGTCGGTAGCAAGGTGATGAAGTTCCTCGAGGATCATAAAATCAAAAGGATCCTATCGACGCACTACCACCCGAGCGCGAACGGTCAAGCCGAGTCCACCAACAAAACCATCATTCAAAATTTGAAAAAGAAGTTGGAAAATGCAAAGGGAAAATGGAGAGAAGTGCTGCCCGAGGTGTTATGGGCATATCGAACAACTTCGAAGTCAAGAACAGGAGAGACCCCATTCTCTTTGGTATACGGGTCCAAGGCTTTGATAGCGGTCGAGGTCGGGGAACCAAGTGCCAGATTCCAGCACGCCTCTGATGACCCAAACAATGAGGCAATGAACACTGACCTCGAGCTACTAGATGAAAAGCGAGAGGCCGCATTGATCCGAATAGCCGCCCACAAACAAAGGATCGAAAGGTACTATAACAGGAGAAAAAATCTTCGATACTTTGGAGTTGGGGACTTAGTCCTAAGGAAAGTCACCCTCAACACTCGAAACCCAAATGAAGGAAAGTTAGGCCCTAACTGGGAAGGATCGTACCGCTTCCTCGGAGTAGTAGGCAAAGGGTCCTACAAACTCGGCACCATGAAATGAGAATGACTACCAATCAATTGGAATGTATCAATGCTCAGACGCTATTATTGCTAAAGTATAACCTTCCCCCTCTTTTTTCCATCTACACTTCATACTAACTTCTTGCAGATGTTCGAGTGAGAGGAATCGAAGCACCCCTTAGCTCGAATACCTTGGGTTTTAAAGCATGCGTTGCACTCTTTTTCCGTTGATCGGGTTTTATCCCAAATGGATTTTACCGGCAAGGTTTTTAACGAGGCAACATCTATATGCTACCTAAGGAAAACTCATCAAGTATTCAAGGCTTCTTTTCAATCAACCTCGAATACTTGGGAGCATCACCCTCGGGGGTTACTCTTTGGATTACTCTTTCGAAGAAATCAAGATATGCCTAAATGGGTCTCGATAGGAGAATGTTGTATTGGGTCAAACGGTCAAATGAGGCGTGTCCATCTAGAAAAATCAAGCACCAAGAGCAAAAACATGTACACATATGTCAAGTAATAAAAGAAGCCTCTTTTCTCATCAAAACGCTTCGTGACTCAAAGACGTTTATTACTTTTACATAAAACAGCTCAGGGCCCAAAAACTCTCGAACACTCGGGGACTGTCATCAACAGTCAGCTCATCAAGCCATCAAAAACTCAAACTCATAAGACCTCAATGAGGCAACTTCTAGCTAGTAAGCCCTTTATGAGGCGACATCAAATTCATAAGACCTCAATAAGGCAACTTCGAGCTAGTAAGCTCTCTATGAGGCGACATCAAATTCATAAGACCTTAATGAGGCAATTTCGAGCTAGTAATCCCTCTATGAGGCGATATCAAATTCATAAGCCCTCGATGAGGCAACATCAAACCTGTAAGACCTCGACGAGGCATGACCAAATCTACAAGACCTTAAAAAGGCATAGCCCCGACATTATGGGCAAGGCTATATATTCGAACTTGTAAGACCCTTAATAGGCATACCCTTGAATATAGACGCCGAGGTCATCTCCGTGGGACTAAAGTCTATGGCTGAACATAAAGACTACGGTCATACTAAAAGGCTACGACCGAATGAACACGGCTCGGAGACGTCCGACCACCGTCACAAAACTAAAGGCCTTCAAAATACTTTAAAAATACTTCAAAAATAACCAGGTAATAAGGCTACCCTCGGCATAAGCAAAGGAGATTCGATAACATCAACTCCAAACAATGAAAATGCTTCAAAACGATCAGCCTTCGATGAAAAGGCTTCGAAAACAATCAGCCTCCAATAAAAAGGCTTCGAAACATCAGCCTTCGAAAAAACCTCATAAGGTACTCAATTATTGTCTCATATCGAATTATAATCGAGGTTCTTATTCGAGCCATCAAAGAGTCGGACGAACACAGAAACATGCCAAGGCATAACCAAAATTGTAAAAGTCTTTAAGCCAAAATAAGGGAAAACTATAGCCATATTAGAGGTCGAATCGACCCAATCTAAAGAGCCCAAGGGCCAATTTGTAAGACCTCAATGAGGCAACTTCGAGCTAGTAAGCCCTCGACGAGGCAACATCAAACCTATAAGACCTCAATGAGGCATGACCAAATTTACAAAACCTTAAAAGGGCATAACCCCGATATTGAGACCAAGGACATAATGTCGAACTTATAAAACCCCTAAAAGGGCATACGCTCGATATGAAAGACGAGGTCATCTCGCTCGAGGACTAATCATAAGACCTTGATGAGGCAAAATCGGGCTTACAAAGCCTCGATGACAAGCGTAAGGATTTATTCCAAAACAAAAAAATAGAGGAACGATGGGAAGCAACAAAAAGCAAAGATTCTTTCATATATGATAAACATTCACAAAACATATTCACAAAGCTCACGTGTAGATCCATTACAGAAAAAGAAGCAAAAAGAGGCCTAATCTACCGTTGGGGTCACTTGATCGGATGAAGTCCCTTCAGGAATAGCACCCTCAACAGTTTGGCCCTCGACCTCCTGGTCGTCAGCGGTTTCCTCCCCCTCGGAGACTTCGCCTTCATCTTCATCATCTTCTGAGCCACTAGCTGAATCATCAACGGAAGTAAGCAGAGCAACCGCTTCCTTTTCTAGGGCCCTCACTCTTTTGATCTCGGTAAGAAGATCGAAGCCCCCCGCATGTTCTTCCTTGAGAGCCTGCCTCCGAGATCTTAGTCGAGCATGATCAAGGGCCAGAGTCAGCATGAGCTCAGCCTCTTCTGATATCCTCTTGGGTCGCGCATTAGTTGCTGCAACATCTTCCCGATTTGAGGATATAAGTGCACCGGTTTCAGACTTGGCCGTGGACAGTGTGGCGGCTGATTCGTCATGGAGATCCTTATACTTAATGCTTTCTTCCCTTATATCTTGAAGATGACACTCAGCCGAGGTCATCCTCTCTTGGAGAGCATCCCTCTCAGAGGTTATTTCATCCATGCGCCGCTCGAGCCCGAGGATCTCAGTATCCTTGGCTCTAAGCCTCTCTTGCATTAGGCCATCTTCTACGTAAGCTGAAAAAATTAAGTTAAGACATTAAATGCTAATGTTGAACGAACACAAAAATAAACATCTGAATACTGAACTACCTTCTCATCGAGATTAGCCCGCTCTTGGGACACCGTCTCCAAGCGTGCTCGAAGGCCATGCAACTCCTCCCCCTTTTTGGAAAAAAGAGCTCTGAACTCCTCTGCCTCCGATAAGAGTCTCCTACACTCCTCCTCGTAGTGGGTCAACTCAGCTTGAGACTTAGCGAAGGCCTGATTATAAAGCGCTATGGCCTAAAAGCGTAAAGGAAAGAAATCAGAAAAATAAGGGTACAAAACCCAAGGCATAGTCGTCGAAAGGTTACCTGCTTGCAGAGCCTATCGGCTTTCTCGAAGATGAACGAAGCATTAAAGTCAGGAATTTCTTCGACAAAGTATCCCTCGAACTTATCCTTCTCCCCGAGGGATGCCCCCGCATCGGGGGTCTTCATATTTTGGGCATCCCGTGACTCCCCAAGAGAGAATGTCGAACCTGGCGGAGAGTCACCTATATTAAAAACCCTGGCTGGATCGATCAGGATCTCTTCTTGCCTACGGGGAGCTTCAGAACTTGGATCCCCGAGCTTGAATTCCTTGAAGATGAGCGAAGCATTAAAGTCGGGAATTTCTTTGACAAAGTATCCCTCAAATGCATCCTTCTCCCTGAGGGATGCCCACACATCGGGGGTCTTCATATTTCAGGAATCCCATGGCTCCTCAAGAGAGAATGTCGAACCCGGCGGAGAGTCACATATATTAACAATCCCGGCTGGATTGATCGGGATCTCCTATTGCCTACGGGGAGCTTCAGAACATGGTTTCCCGAGCCTGGCTGCCAAACACCCCTTAGCTCAGGATATATTTTGGCCGTCGATCAACTCAAGGAGTTCATCCAAACCACTCTCGATGATATCGTCAGCCCGAGGTGGGACATTATCAACAGTTTTTTGTTCAGAATCCTTCAACTCGATAGCTGTCGGATCAGCTAGCTTCAAAGTTGTCGTGCTCCCTCTTACCTCAAACACTAGCAGGCAGTTGTCCTCGCCCTCAGCTCGAAGGCCCTTAGCCACTTCTTGAGTTAAGGTCACTGAGTCGACCTTAGACTATGGACTTTAGCCTTCTTCGGCTTCGGGGATTCTGTTGGTGATTTCCCCTTTCTCTTCTTTTCCCTAATGCGTTTTTGGGTGTCTTCTTCCTTGAGCGGGGGTTCCCTCATAAAAAAGGCCTCTCCTAGGCCTACACAAGCACAAAATATAAACACCAAAAATGAGAATACATTCAAGGGATATCTCCTTCAAGGAATTCAAGTATGGCGGAAGTAAAATTTCACCGTGGTTTTTGGCCTCCCATCGGGTCTTGTCCAGATCGTTCCACATGCGTGTAACATCTGGGCAAGTTGAATCAAGCTTACGGATGCAACCCGGTAGATCCTTGACCGCGTCGGGATACCACTCGATAGCTGCTTCTTCGAAGGAAGTTAATTCGAAGACAAGATGGTCTAAAAGAGAGAGAAAATATTAATTGACATTATCACTTCCGATTCATGTTCCATTCCTCGGGGAAGGGCATCCTTTTAGCAGGGATCAGATCCTAGGTCCTAACCCGGACAAAGCGGCTCATCCGTCCCCTGTCCTTGTCCTCATTGATGCTGGCAAAGTGGACCTTTGAAGCCCGACACTGAAGCTTAATCAGGCCGCCTCGATAAAGTCGAGGATGTATATTCTAATCATATGGTTGAGGGTAAAAGGCATCCCCCCGACCATGTTCGAAAATACCTAATCATATAAATAATGCACCAGAATGATGGATAGATTTGACCGAGTGTCACCCGGTATTGCCTACAGAAATCGAGGATTGCGGGGTTTATCGACGGCGAAGAGGGTTCCACCGGACCTAGGGTAAAAGGGTATGTATACACACTGAGGTAACCGACTTTATGTGTTGTTATTTCTTCCTCACGGGAAGTGATTACCACTTGTACCGCCTCCCCCCAGCGGCAGTCGACCCTCACTTTCTCAGTGTCAGTTATTAGGCTGATATACCGGGATCACAACGATTTCGAGGAAGGTTTGTCAACCTTGAAATCGGAAGACATTTCACAAGGCCCTGGGATGAAATCCTCAATGCGAGGAGGCACTACTGCTTTTCTCTTTGACGAGTGTGACGGTGAAGAAGTTTCTCCCTTCTAGGGAGCAGTCTTTGAAGTCTTTGTCATTCTTGCTACAAAAATCGTAGAAGAAGAGGAATAAAATAATCGAAAAATGAACACGAGTGGGAAGCAAGGGAAAGGGTTGATTAGGGCTCTGAAGATATTGTGAAAAGTGAAGGTTCAAGAAATGAAGGATTGGGGTATTTTTAGGAGTGGGATAGGTGTATTGAAGGAGGTAAAAGGTCGGCCAATTGCCGTTATCGTTCTTTGACCTTTCGAGAATAGTGCATGCATGACTCTTGCACATCTTTTCTGTCGCAGCAACCACTGACTTCACGTGACTGACATCATGATTTGGACATCGAATAGTCGAAGGATTCAAATCTTTCTTATCATTTCATTCTAAGAAACACAGGACTATCTGTATACGGCCAAAATTGGAGAGTCCAATTTCGAGGCCACTGTGGCATTCTGCGCCCGACCTCAAGAAGCTCGGGACAAAGTTCAAAGCTTGGCCGCAAGGTGCATCCCTCGAGGGAGCATATTAAATGTTCCCCGTGCACGACCTTGGGGCAGTACAAATCGATGACCATCATGGAAAGACAGGAAATTCCCAAGGGCACGTGGTTAGAGCTAACCAAATCTGCAAGAATAGTACAAGTCCGTACCGAGCCATTAAATAGCTGTACCAATAGCATTACCTTGTCATAATTATATGTGTACTATGCTGGGATTCCCCCTCCTATATAAAGGGGACCTTGCCATTTTTTTAAGAGGACGATTAAACACAATACATCTATTGCTATAGAACATTCTCTGCTCTTTCTCACTATCTCTCAAATTTATTGCTCCCTACTTAGTGTTCTTAATTTATTATCTTTATTTATTATCCTCATTTATTATATTCATTTATAGTGCTTCATTATTGCTCATCAGTAGCCGCTAAGGGACATCCCCGAGGTCCCCAATATCGTTATATCTTCGTCGATCGCTCATTGCTTACCACCCTAGTTAGACCTCGAGGCCCCCTGTTCCAGCTAGCTGGAGGCCCATCCTTGTGGAAACTTTGGTTTGCTTCTCTCATTTTCATTACTTGCACTCATTAGTTTCTAATAATCAACTAGTGTTAGAATAGATCACATATTTTTATAACAACAAATCAAATATAATTGATATAGATTGGACAATTAGCACGTGAACATGCCATGTGGTTGTGATTATTGGCACATGAGTTGTCCGTGTGTTTGAGGTATGATAACACGTGAGTTGTTTGTGTCGATATGAGATATTGTTGTTATTGGTACGTGAGTTGTCCGTGCAGATCTGAGATATTGTTGGTGTTGGCACGTGAGTTGTCCGTGTAGCATATGTGCTGTCCATGTGGTTGATATATTATTTCCACGTGAGTTGTCCCTACAGATCTGAGATATTGTTATTATCGGCACCTGAGTTATCCGTGCAGCACATGAGTTGTCCGTGCGGATTTTAGATATTGTTGTTATTGACACATGAGTTATCGGTGCATCACGTGAGTTATCCATGCGGTTGATATATTATTTGCATGTGAGGATCCGAGATATTGTTGTTATGGCAAGTGAATTGTCCATGCAGATTCAAGATATTATTGTTATTAGCACGTAAAATTGTCCGCGTGGTTGATTCATTGTTGGCATGTGCGCTATCCATGCAACATGTGGATATGGATCCACCCCCTATGGTCATCCTCTCATGCTTTTCTCTTGATGGTGTTTACGCGTTATGAGGAAAGCTAATCAGTAGTTTTGATTAGGTTATTGCGTTTAGGAGGAAAGACTGGTGTAATGACCTGACCGATCGTTTTGAGAATTTGAACTTTGCTCGGTAGTTTGAGGGCATGAGTAGATTTGTATGATGTATTATGACTTGTGTGAATCATGGGTTTTTGTTTTCAGATTATTCGGAATCGATTTGGAAGAATGAATTTCATTGTCAAAGTTTTGAGTTGGAAGAGTTGAATAATTTTGGCTTTTGTGAATTTAAACTCGAAATGGAGTTTTGATAGTTCCGCTAGGCCCAGATGGTGATTTTGGACTCGGGCATATGCTCAGATTTGCATTTGGATGTTTCTACAAGAATTCAACACTAATTGGCGAAAGTTGGATATTTGAAGGTTTGGGAAGTTCATAAGTTTAACCTAGAGTTGACTTTGAGGATGTCGGATTTGGATTGTTATTCTAGGAATTGGAATAGCTTCGCTATGTCATTTGGGACTTATGTGAAAAATTTGGGTTCTTCCGATTTGATTTGATATATTTCGGCACGAGTTTTGGATGTTGAAAGATTTAAAGTTCATTATGTTTGATTTGAGGTGCGATTAATAATTTCGATGTTGTTATGCATGATTTCAGGCCTCGACAGATCCGTGTTATGTTATAGGACTTATTGATATACTTGGACGGGGTCCCCAGGGGCCTGGGTGTGTTTCGGACGAGGTTCAGACCATTTCATCGCATGTTGCATTTGGCTAAGGCTGCTGGTTTTGGTCTGGCCGCATTTGCAGATAATTGGTTGCAAAAGCAACTTCGCAGATGCGGGGTTTTCTTAGCAGAAGCAAGCAGGGACAGCTGGGCGTGAGAGTCACAGATGCAGGTGCATAAGCGCATCTGCGGAACCGCAGAAGCGGTTCAATGTGCGTAGAACTGCGATCGCATAAGCGGGTAGGATATCGCAGAAGTGATGGCTACTGGTTCAGGGATTCTTCACAAAAGCGAAATATTTATCGCAGAAGCGAGGGTTGCAGATGCGACGATTTTGTTACAAATGTGATGAAGTTGGGTAGATTATACTTCGAGACTTGGTCGTTTCTTTTCAAATTTATTTTGGGATTTTGGAGCTCGGTTTAGGCGGCCTTTGAGAAGAATTTCATCATGTGGATTGGGATAAGTGTTCTCTACTCATTTCTTATTATATTTCATGAATCTATTCTCCTTCTTGGCATTTGATCGGGTGTTTTTAAAGAGGAATTTGGGGTTTTTTGCCTAAAGTATCATTGAGTGAATTTTTGAGTTTTGAATGTCGATTCAGAGTCGGATTTGAGTGAAATTAGTATGGTTGGACTCGTAATTGAATTTAATAAGTTTTATCAAGTTCCGAGGCGCGGGCCCTGGGTTGGACCTTTGGGTTGATTTTTGGATTTTGATTAAAGATTAGACCTTTATCGATTGGGTTTGTTTCCTTTGCCATTATTGATGTATTTGAGTTGCTTTTGGCTAGTTTTGAGCCGTTTTGAGGTCGGTACACGCGGGATGGCAATTTTGGAGAATCGCTTGGCTTGCTCGGTATTGGATTTGGCTCGTTCGAGGTAGGTAAAACTTCTAAACTTGGTACTGAGAGTATGAAACCTTCAATTACGTGTTATGTGATTGATGTTGAGGTGACACACATGCTAGGTGTCGGGCGTGTGGGAATGTACCGTGCAAAGTATGGTTTAGTCGATTCCGTGGAACTGTGTAGCTATCTTATCTGAGCATTTTCACTGTACTCTATGTGTTAGAGTACCTGAGCTGTAATTGATGCTAGAAATTATGTTTAGGCTATATGGTGGTATTATACATTAAGGGGTCGTTCCATGATGTTGAATTATTTGTTTAACTGCAGTTATATACTCAGTCACATTCATAATTGCATATCATATCTCAATCTCCGTTATTGTATATTGTCACTTGATTAGGGATGCTTAGTATGAGCATTGTGAGCCCGTGAGACTGGAGAGATTACTGATTGAGTAAGGCCGAGTGCCTGATTGTGAGTGATAATTAAGGGATCAGGCTGAATGCCAGAACATGTTTTTATTCATTTATGCATGGATCTAGCTTATTATAGCGCTTGGGCTGAAGGAGCCCCTCCGGAGTCTGTACCTCCATAATGAACGCAGTAGATATTATGTTTGGGATGGAGTTCCCTTGGCATACAGTTGCTCTATTATTCATATTTGGGATGGAGTTCCCTACGCATAGAGTTTCCCTCTACTTTTATATTTGGAATGTACTTCCCTGGGCTGGATTGGGTCTATACAATATTGAGTGACTGACTGTCAATCGCTATATATATCGAGGGATGGATCTTCCCTGGGCTGGACCTGCCCCGTACAACTCTGAGTGATTGAGTACTCTGAGAATATTGTACATGAGTTCATCACTGAGATGCGTTGCATTTGACATGCGTACATGAGATACATGCATAGAGATGCATTTCCTTATGCTACCCAATTTTTGGTGACATTCATGATTTCACCTGCATATTTACATGTAGGCATAGAGATGTATTTTCCTAACGCTATCTGAAAATGAAACATCTCATTTATTGTTGAAAGGTTTTTGGGAAGAATCACAATTACTCATATGCATTGGGGTTTTTTGGTGAAAGATTTGGAATATACTACTATACTTGAAAGACATGCCTATTTTCCGTTAACTATGAACACGTCGAGTTATTTCTTATACCATATTTATTATACTGTTATGAATTGTTGCTCGTTATTGGAGCTGGACTCTGACCCTTTTCCAAGCTCGTCACTACTTTCAACCTAAGGTTAGATTTGTTACTTAATGAGTATGTAGGGTCGGTTGTGCTCATTCTACACTTCTGTAATTGTAGGATGCTGATGTTCCTGCATATAGTGGGATTTGGATCGGAAGATGTACCTGCATTCCAGTTATGGCTATTACTTGTCCTTGGTAGCATTAGATTTGAATTATGTTCATTTACATTTAGAACAGGTGTTGTAATTATTTTATTTCAGTCTTGTAAAAATCTGAATCTTAGACGCTCATGATTTGTACTACTAGTACTTGAATTTTGGGTTGTGATAACTTGTTATCAGAGCTCTAGGTTCATAGGTTCTACAAGTCATGAGCAAGTGCCTTGTATAGTCTTGCGGTTTGGTATGATGACGTCCATGCCTATGTTCGAGAGGCTGCAGGGCATTTAGGATAATTTCTCATCTTTCTTTCCTTATAGGTTGAAACATAACTCTTTGAATTCCCTCCATGCATTCATGTCCGCATGTCAGTGCTCGATATCAGCTGTATATTGATGACTTGTGATTCCATGGATGAGGTGCGATATGTGATTTTGGCGTGCTGATGATAGGCTAGTATGGATGACTTGAGGCTGGGTTTTGACTGTATCTTAAGCACGGGGATTTTGGTTGTGTGGTACGTTCTTTTGGACTTATATGTCCAGTAGTGTCCCTATTAGTGAAAATTGTGGCTCGATGAGTGGTTGGATGGCTATGTGATGAGTAAGATGTGACCGCGGGATGTTTTCAGATGGTTTGAATATGAAGGGAAGAGTTTGCTTGAGATTTAAAAAAAAAGGCTATTGGGTGCTTGACTTTGTTTCGGACATGATGTATAGTCTAGAGTTATGAGTGTATTGAAGGATATTTCATGTTTCCTAGTTGTGGAACGAATTAGATTCTCATGTCTTATTGACGAGTTCAGACATAGGAAGATTAAGTGGTTGCGTAATAGTTGTGGTTGCTAAAGCGTATAGAGAGATGTTAGTTTGAGGCTAAGCAAGTGGTTTATAACCTGCAGGATAATCTACAAATGTGTGATATTTATGATGTTGTGTGGAGGCTTTATTTTCTTCCAGTGGGTTATATTTCTGAGATTTGAGTTTGGATCGGTTGTAATAGTTGACCTGACCATCACGAGAATGAATGCGACCTTAGCAGATTATTTGAGGTATTATGTGGTTTGTGTTACATGAGTTTATGAAGGATTTAGTTGAATCTCGCTGCGGTATTATGGCTGTAATAAAGTATGGGCATTGTGAGTTATCGAGTGTTTTGATCTATGGCTTTGAGCCAAGTAAGGGAGTCTGCTATCGACAGTTTGGTTGTATGGTTATGTATTGTATTGGTTTCGGTTTGAGGAATACTTGTCAATCAGTTATGACGTGCAGAGGTTGAGATCAAGGATGACTCGAGTGAGGAAATTTCAGGATGCATGGCGTATTACACTCTATTGGTATATGTGAAACCTGGAATGATTGAGTGGTTATTTGTGAGGGATATAGTGCACATGGAGTAGGAATTTACTCGGGTGTTTAGAGGTGTGGATTACTTCTTTGGGGTGTTATTGTGCTAATGGGGCACAAGTCATTCGGTCTGTTTGGGCGGTGCAATTGAGATTTGAGCACTGTAGATGACTCTCGAGAAGGTTCTAACGGATTGAAGGTTTGCACATGGCTACGATATGAGATTTACATTGGATGGCGTTGAGACTCGTGATATTTCTATATCTATATGGATATTACATTTCAGTATCATGGAGATAAAGGAAACAATTTTAGGTTCACATAAGGTCTCTTTAGAGTGGGTATCTCGATTGTGGTACTTTGGGGGTGCTAAGAGGGAATACGATGACTTTCGGGCCTTCGGGCAAATTGGTCTTATTCTAGAATCTCGTGGTGTGATTTATGGTTAAGGATCAGGATGTTCTGGAAAATAAAAGTGTCATCTTGAGGGTAATTCAGATGGAACTCGGAGAAATAGGACAGTTTGGTAGCAGGTTGGATCATCACAGTAATGGGTACTTATGATGTGATGAGATTCTACATGTGGTTTGTGCTAATTCTCTTGGATTTGGCGACCTGCATGGCTTGGTTGAGCTAGAGATATTGAGTTCTGATTGCTCGGTTATGTGAAATAGGTTACGAAGAGTTCTCGATGGTTTTTACCACGGATTGAGATAGATATTTCCTACCGGCATGATGAGCATGTTCCGTATTGTGATTTTTCTCCTGGATGGGATCAAATGGAAGGTTTCTAACCGATTGAGCATGTATTCTACTAGCAGCTAAGATTGGATTATGAGATTGTTGTACTTTTCATATGATGTCATGATAGATGCGATGTGTGTGTGGGATTTAGATTTGTGTGTGCAATGTCACAGTTCATATTTGGAGGGAAGGTCATGAAATTTTGACAGCATGGATTGTTTCAGATATTTAAATGAGTGTTATAACTACTTGGTAATTCCTGAGAAGGGTGCGCTCTTCAGAAGGTGCACTGTGTGTTGACTTACGGATGCTTCATTAGTATTTCCGTTCTCGCCCGGTTGATTGACTGCCGATATTCAAATTTTTGCTATGTGGCACAGAAGAATTTTAGAAGTATTCCTTGTGGGTTGATCTTGTATGAGAGATGTGTCAGACATTTAGGTAGTGGAGTTGGGATCGGATATGGTGATTCATTTGTTCTGTGGATCTGGGGACTGGGAGTTCTCAAAAGCATATTGTTTCGTGGTTGTGAACCGTGAAAATGTGACCAAAGATAGCCAGATGATAGTATGTGTTATGGTTAGGTCATTGAGTACTTTTGGAGGGCTATTTATCTATTTGTGGATGACCAGAGTTTACTTGGGGCCCATTGGTAGGTCCAATGAGGATGTGTATTCTACACCGGATTGGATTGGTTGACTCCGTACTGCTAATTTTAAGGGATGTGCTATTCGGTTAGAGTGGAGCTTATTCGTGCTCTAATATGATCTATGTGTTACTCCTCTACGCTACGAAAGGTTGTGTTTTGTTGGTTATAAGCACACATGGTGCGATTCTGTTTGGGTCTTGGAGCAAGATGGTTATCGGGGTGTCGAATGGTTGATTGCGCTTTGGTTACGTTGTCACCGGACTCTGGTATATTGTGCTATTTTATTCTATGTGCTTATGGTCATACACTTCATGTATTTGATGTCTAATTATGTGTAGTTGCTGATATTGAGCATGTTGGCTTGAAGTATTTCATATGGACCCGTGTTTGGATGGGGTCACACATTGCAGCTAGGTTATGTCGCAATATGATCCTTTAAGTTAGATTCGTGTGTCTTGGTTCTACAATGTAAGAGAGGTTTGTAACATTACGGTTGTGGTGGTACTTGTTGAACTTGCAGGATGGTTCTCTCAATTGAGTCACTTTCCATTTTGGGTACATTTGGGTTTTTGCGTATTGGTGCACGGATTGCACAAGTTTTGATGCTAGGTAGTATTGGTCTGGCAAGTCAATAGATAGTTGGCCTTCATAAAGTGAGGTCAATGGACCTAGAATGGGTGCTATCATATTTGTTTTCGGTATAATTGGAAGGACAAGTCGCTGATCGGCTTAGAAATGGATATAATTCTTGGGAAGGAGAGGGAGCTCCATGGCTTGTTGATCTGATGAGTGGTTAAGAGTTTCTGCATGTTTCTTTCATCATTGGCAGTGTACAAAGGTTCAGAACAAGATTTTAGTTGATTTAAGGCTTGTTATCAGTGTCGAGTTGGTTATCGAGCATCTATTGCGGTCGAAAGTTATTGCTATGGGTATTTGAGGGATGCGGTATATGATATGATTACATCTTGGGTTATGGTTATGGATTGATACAGCTTGTTCATACTTACATAGTGTGTAGATGCGAGATTCGGGTCTTATAGAAAATTTTGGATGTTGGAAATTAGATTCTAAGGTTTACGGGCTAAAGTCGAAGTAATGATCTTCAGTTATGTTGTGTTGTCAGGCCTATATGGAATATGGTGATTTGGGATCACCCTCGGGTATGTGCATGGTAAGGTTACACAGCGGTTCGATGGCTTTGGAACAACTTTTGGAACATTCGAGGACGAACATATGTTTAAGTGGGGGACGATGTAACGATCCGACTAGTCATTTTGAGCATTAGCACTTCGCTCAGTAGTTTGAGTGAATGAATAGCTCCGTATGATGTATTATGACTTGTGTGAATCTTCAATTTTGGTTTTCAGGTTATTCGGAATCGATTTGGAAGAATGAATTTCATTGTCGAAGCTTTAAGTTGGAAGAGTTGACCAACTTTGACTTTTGTGAATTTGACCCGGAATAGAGTTTTGATAGTTCCGTTAGGTCCAGATGGTGATTTTGGACTCGGGCGTATGCCGAAATTTGCATTTGGATATTCCTAGAAGGATTCGACACTAGTTGGAGAAAGTTGGAAATTTGAAGGTTTGGAAAGTTCATAAGTTTGACCGAGAGTTGACTTTGAGGATATCAAATTCGGATTATGATTCTGGGAATTGGAATAGCTACGTTATGTTATTCGGGACTTGTGTGAAAAATTTGAGTTCTTCCGGGTTGATTTGATATGTTTCGGCACGAGTTTTAGAAGTTGAAAAATTCAAAGTTCATTATGTTTGATTTGAGGTGCGATTTGTGGTTTTGATGTGGTTATGCGTGATTTGAGGCCTCGGCTAGGTCCATATCATGTTATGGATTCTTCGCAAAAGCGAAATATTTACCGTAGAAGCAGGGGTCGTAGATGCGATGATTTGATTGCTAATGCGATGAAGCTGGGCAGATTATATTTTGAGACTTGGTCGTTTCTTTTCACATTTATAGGGACTTTTGAGCTCGGTTTTGGGCGACCATGGAGAAGAATTTCACCATGTGGATTGGGCTTGTGTTCTCTACTCATTTTTATTATATTTCATGAATCTATTCTTGTTTTTAGCATTTGATCGAGGGTTTCAAGAGAGAAATTTTGGAGTTTTTGCCAAAAGTTTCATAAAGTGAATTTTTGAGTTTCTAACATCGATTCGGAGTCGGATTGGAGTGAAATTAGTATGGTTGGGCTCGTAATTGAATGAGTTTTCAGATTTTATAAGTTTCGTCGCGTTCCGAGGTGCGGGCTCGAGTTGGATTTTTGGGTTGATTTTCGGGTTGATTTTCGGCTTTTGATTCAAGATTCGACCTTTATCGATTGAGTTTGTTTCCTTTGGCATTATTGATGTTTATGAGTTGTTTTTGGCTAGTTTTGAGCCGGTTGCAGGTTGTTACGCGCGGGATGGCATTTTTGGAGCATCGCTTGGCTTGCTTAGTATTGGATTTGGCTCGTTCGAGGTAAGTAACACTTCTAAACTTGGTGATGAGGGTATGAAACTCCGAATTACGTGTTATGTGATTGGAGTTGAGGTGATACGCATGCTAGGTGACGGGCGTGTGGGCGTGCACTATGTAAATTGTGATTTAGTCGATTCCATGAAACTGTGTAGCTATTTTATCTGAACATTTTTACTATACTCTATGTGTTAGACAACCTGAGTTGTAATTGATGTTAGAAATCATGTTTAGACTATATGCTGGTACTATTGGAACCCACAGTGGTCGTTCCTTGATGTTGAATTATTTGTTTAATTACAGTTATATACTCAGTTCCATTCATCATTGCATATCATATCTAAGTCTCTATTATTGTATATTGACACCTCTCATATCATTGATTAGGGCTGCTTAGTATGAACATTGTGAGCCCGTGAAAACTGGAGAGATTAATGGCTGAGTGAGGCTGAGGGCCTGATTGTGAGTGATAATTAAGGGATTGGGTTGCATGCCGCAACATGTTTTTATTCATTTATACATGGATTTGGCTTATTATAACGCTTGGGCTGAAGGAGCCCCTCCGGAGTCTTAACCCCCACAGTGAGCGCAATGGATATTATATTTGGGATGAAGTTCCATGGGCATGGATTTGCCGTATGTATTTACATTTGGGATGGAGTTCCCCGGGCATGGAGTTTCCCTATACATTTATATTTGGGATGAAATTCCTTGTGCTGGATTGGCCCTATACAGTACTGAATGACTTACTATCAGTCGCTATTTGTATCAGGGGTGGATCTTCCCTGGGGTGGACCTGTCCCGTAAAATGAGTGAGTGATTGAGTACTCTGCGCGTGTGAGTACATGAGTTCATCACTGAGATGCATTGCATTTGACATGCGTACCTGAGGTACATGCATACATATGCATTTCCTTCTGCGACTCGGTTTTTGGTGACATTCATTATTTCACCTATATATTTACATGTATGCATAGAGATGTATATTCCTCATGCTATCTGAAAATGAAACATCTCATTTATTATTGAAAGGTTTCTGGGAAGAACCATAGTTTTCAAAGTTACTCATATTCTTTTGGGGTGGTTTTTGGCGAAAGATTTGGAATCTACTGTTATACTTGAAAAACATGCATATTTCCTGTAACTGTGAACGAGCCGAGTTATTTCTTATGCCTTCTTTATTATACTGTTATGAATTGTTGCTGGTTATTGTAGCTGGACTCAGACCCTTATCCAAGCTCCTCACTACTTTCAACCTAACGTTAGATTTGTTACTTTTTGAGTACATGGAGTCGGTTGTACTCATACTACACTTCTACACCTTGCGTGCAGATGTTGGATGCTATTGTTACTGTATATGGCGGGAGCTGATTGGAAGATGTACATGCTTTCCAGTTATGGATATCACTTGTCCTTGGTAGCATTAGATTTGAATTATGTTCATTTACATTTCGAACAAATGTTGTAATTATTTAACTTCAGTCTTGTAAAAAACTAAATCTTAGATGCTCATGATTTGTGCTACTCGTCCTTGGGTAATTCTTGTATAAAAGCAGTTGTATTATCATTTATTTTCTTAATAAATCTCATTGATTGGATAGTTGTTAATTGGCTTACCTGACGGGTCGAGTTAGGTGCCATCACGACTAGTTGGCTTTTGAGTCGTGACAACTGGACAATGTTTTGTTTTGGTTATTGTATTTCTTCTTTACTTGCAATTTTCTTGGATGTATACATGATTTTGTTGCATCTGTTCTTTATTTTCTAGGTCTGGTGTGTATACATGCCTTTGCACATATCTTTCTTATATGCTGCTTTACTTGATGAGATGAGACACGGTACATCTCTTCTTTTTTTCTCAACCTCTTCCCTTTTTTTCTTTATTTCACGCATATATTATTTCTATGCAAGTTTGATGACTTAATGGTATTGGACACATATCTTCTCTATATGATGGAATTTTTAACGGAAACAAAGTATGTTATATTATCTCTGGGCACTGATGTGGCTTATCATTAATTTATGACTTGATAATATTATTGTAGTGTACTTGTGAGATTTATGAACTAAATTGGTTATTAGCGCGTATCACTAACAATTCTTGTCGGTATTACCTCACCGAGATTAGTTATGATAGTCGCTGAGTACATAGGGTCGGTTGTACTCATACTACACTTCTGCACCTTGCATGCAGATCTTGGAGCTGATGCTGCTTTGTATGGCGGAAGCTGGTGTTGAAGATGTACATGCTTTCCAGATATAACTATCACTTGTCCTTGGTAGTTTTAAAGTCATATTCTTTTTATGTATATTCCAAACAGATGATGTATTTATTTTCAAATAATCTTTGTAAATCTAAGTCTTATTGGCTCATGACTTTTACTAATAATCCTAGGGTCATTGTATGAAAATTTAATTGTTTCAATTATTGATTCTTATTTTTTTAATTAGAGTTGGGTTGATGTTGTTTGGCTTACCTAGCAGGTTGGGTTAGGTGCCATCACGATTAGGTGAATTTTGGATCGTGACAAGTTGGTATCGGAGCTCTAGGTTTATATGTTCTATGAGCCATAAGAAAGTGTCCAGTATAATCTTGCAGATCCGTATGATGATGTCCATACTTATCTTCGAGAGGCTACAGGGCATCTAGGAAACTTCCCATATTTATTTTTTTATCGTGTTGTATTGATTCAACTTGATAAGTATATCTTTAATTCCCTTCCATCCACTCATATGCTATGCAAGAGCTTGGTATCAACTGAGCACCGACAAGTTGTGAAGTCTTAGATGAGGTGCGAGATGTACTTTCTGTGTCGTGAAGATAGTCTTGTTTGGAGAACTTGAGGCCAGGTTTGGATCACAGCATGGGATTGGTAGTTTCACTTGTGTGAGTATGTGCATTTAAACTTAGATATTTGGTAGTGTCCCTGGGAGTGGGATTGATGGCTCAGTGTGTGGTTGAATAGCTATATGATGAGTATTATGTGACCGAGGACTATGCTTAGATGATTTGGATGTGATGAGAAGAATTTACTTGGGGCATAAAGGACTAGGGTACTTGATTTATCTTTTGAGGTGTTGTACTATCTCGAGTTTTGAGTGCGTTGAGGGATCTTTCAGTTGTACGTTTGCGAAGTGAAGTTGATTCTTATGTTTTATTGACGAGTTCAGGATCAGGAGGATTTAGTAATTGCACAGTGGTTGTGACTATGATAGTACCATCGAGAGATGCTAATTTGAGGCTAAGCATGTGTTATCTCATGCGGAGTGGTCTACCGGTGTATTATCCTAGTGGTGTTTCAGTGAAGAGTTTTCTTTCTAACCAGTGGGATGTGTATGTGCTACAGTTAGATTTGAGATTGCTTGGGGGAGTTCACATGACTATCACAAGGGTGCATATGTGCTTACTAGAGTGTTTGAGGTAATTTATAATTGGGACTACATGAGTTTATGAAGGAATTAGTTGAATTACAGTACGGGATCATGGAATTTATCGAGGAATAAGGATATGGTCATCGATGATATATACTATAGCTTCGATCCAATTGGGGGATTCTGCTATCGACTATCAGATTGCATGGTCAGTGAAATGTTACTCTTGTTTTGAGGCATACTTGTGGATCAATTATGACTTGAAGAGGTCGGTTTCAAGGATGATTTGAGAAAGGAAATTGCCGGATGCATGATGTATTATATCTTATCTCATGATCATATGGGAATCTTTGAATCATTCTGGTTTGTTATTCATGGTGGATGTAGTGTGCATGGAGTAGTGATTCACTCGGTTGCTTAAGATGTGGTTGCTTGTCAAGGAATTTGTGTGCTACTGCAGCAGAAGTCGTTCGGTTCGTACTGGTGATACATTGGATATTAGGTCAAGGTGGATGACTCTCGAGAAGGTTCTAATGAGTTCATGATACAACAACAACAACAAACTCAGTGTAATCCCACAAGTGGGGTCTGGGGAGGGTAGTGTGTATGCAGACCTTACTTCCAACTTGAAGGTAGAGAGGCAGTTTTCGATAGATCCTCTGTTACACCCGCCTAGACGTAACACGACATTCGGTTCCTGACTACTCGTGACCGAGCGAACCAACTGGCTGAGTGAATCAACATGTGATATCATAACATATTGAATGTGGAAGATAAACTAACACATGTTAATATACTGAAAGTCTGAATGATATAAATCAAGCGCGGAAACACAAATGTAAAGTATGAAACATATATTTAGCAACATTGCTTAACACGAATAGCCTATGACTCTGTCTAACTATTACTCTAGTCTATGAAGCCTCTAATGAAATAATGCAAAACCCAATTGTCTGTAATTATTAGAAGACTGTAAAGTAATATTAAGCCCCGAAAGAATTGAGGCTCACCCAATAGCTGGTACGAGAATCCTAGCGCTCTGAATCATCAACCTGTAAATCATTTCATGCATTATGAGATGTAGGTCCTGGGCAAAAGGGACGTCAGTACATTTGAATTGCACTGGTATGTAAAGAAATTGAAATAAAGAACTATAAATACTGAAACTAAAACTGAGCTGATAATTGAGAATTGATAACTGATAACTGAAATGATAATTGCTAAAATTGAACAAAGGAAGTAAGGACATGAATACTCCCTCTTCTGAATGATGAGTTTAACGACCCGACCGGTCGTTCCATGAGATTATCCCCGTTTCCCCCGTTTCTGCTTTATCATATGTTGCTTAGCCTATTTATGTTGTGTTGGGTCGGTTGGTTCGGGTTTGGAGTGGTCGTGGTGAGAATTGGGGCACTTCGTCTCTTAAATTAGCTTAATAGTTGAAAAAGTCAACTAGGAATTGACTTATTGGTAAATGACATCGTAATGCAGATTTTATGGCTCGAATAGCTTCATTAGGTGATTTGGGACTTAGGAGTGTGTTCGGAATGAAGTTTTAATGTCCGGTGTAGAATTAGGCTTGAATTGATGAAAGTTAGTTTTTGGCGATTGCCGGTCGGTAGTCGAAAATAGGCTATTGGGGTAGGAATTACGGAAGTTGGAGGAGGCTTGTAATGTCATTTTGGATATGTGTACAAAATTTCAGGTCAATCAGATGTGTTTTGGTTGGTTTCGGCATCATTGGGGAAATTTAGGAGTTTTAAAGCTCATAGGTTTGCATTTGATGTAATTTTGGTGTTGTTTTTTATGTTTCGAAGGCTCGACTAAGTTTGAATGATGTTGTGGGGTGTGT
This sequence comes from Nicotiana knightiana, assembly GCA_005239525.1. Classification (NCBI taxonomy): domain Eukaryota; kingdom Viridiplantae; phylum Streptophyta; class Magnoliopsida; order Solanales; family Solanaceae; genus Nicotiana; species Nicotiana knightiana. The sequence continues at coordinate 40,120 of ML399487.1, read as the reverse complement.
TGGTATGTTTTCATGGGGCCCCGAGGGGCTCGGGATTGATTTTGGATTGTTAGCGGAGGTTTGAACTTAGGAAATTGCAGTAAATAGCTACTGGTGTTAATCTACTGGTGTGGCCGCACCTACGAATGGGGAGCTGTAGGTGCGATGCCGCATGTGCGAAGGACCTTGCGCAGGTGCGAAGATAGGCCAGGCAGGTGGAATCCACATGTGCGAAGCATGGGACGCACCTGCGAAGCCGCAAGTGCGGAAAGGGACTCGCAGGTGCGAAGTTTGGACTGTAAGTGGGATTTCGCAGGTGCGCACCTCGGACCGCAGGTGCGGGTCCGCAAGTGCGAGGTATTATCCGCAGGTGCGCATTAACTGGGTAGAACAGTATAAATAGGTGCCTCCGCGAATATTTTTGCATTTCATCCATTGTTGCATGCAGATTGAGCTGGGTTGAGAGCAAATTGAAGGGGAAATTCGAAGGTCTTCAATGGAGGTAAGTTCCCGGATCATAAAACTCATTTCTATTTTATTTTGTGGCGGGTTAGGCTTGAAACTTGAGGAAATTAAAGTAGAAAAGTTGGGAAAAATGGGTGGAAGTTTAGAAAATTCTTTTGGTGATTTGAGCGGGCAATTGTGGTTTGATTGTAGTGCTCTTGGTATGTATAGAATCGTGGGAGGACGAGGATTCTAGTGATGTAAATTTTATCGAATTCCGAGACGTGGGCCCAGGGCTCAGGTTTGGCCAAATTTCGAGAATTTTGTATAAATTGATAGTTTTCGATTGGATTTTGTTCCTTTAGTGTATATTGATAATGTTAATCTAGTTTTGGTTAGATTAGGAGCAATCAGGAGCCGATTTGAGGGGCAAGAGCATCACGGATTAGTATTGTGGCCCGGTAGAAGTAAGTAATGGTTATAAATCTTGTCCTGAGGGTATGAAATCCCGAACTTCATATTTCTCACATGTCGGATGACGAGTATGTGGTGCACACTGGTTTTTGGATAGGACTTGGTCCTCTCCGCAACAACTATTGAGTTGCGTATTTTACTCTAAATCATATGTTAAATTGTGTTCTAAAGACTTTCTATATTTGGGCTTTAAACCATGGTTGGGGCCTCGTGCCGACTTGTTTATACCCCTTGTGGGCTTTTTACTGCTATTTCCTCACTGTTGATTTATGATTTACACTCAGTCATATTGTGCCTAACTGTTTTCGAACTCAGCCTTATTTACACTATTTTGAGATATAAAATGATGTTTTGGGTCGAGTACCCTGTTTTATTGATACACCCGAGGGGATTTTGAGAGGTTCTGACTGAGTGAGGCCGAGGGACTGATTGTGAGGATATGATATGCCACGAGGTGGCTTGATATTAACGCTTGGGCTGAAGGAGCCCCTCCGGAGTCTGTAGACACCCCCATTGAGCGCAGGTACCTACTGAGTGCGAGTGGTGAGTGCCACGTTATGAGTGATTGGGGGGCATGAGTGACAGTGAAGTTGCTCGAGGGGCTGATACTGAGTGGCTGTGAGGTGTTGAGTGATGTTCTGCCCGAGGGGCGATTTATGATTCATGTTTTTGCCCGAGGGGCTACTTATGATTTTTTTCATTTTACACTAAATCCTTCGGTTATTTTTATTTTTGAAATTGTTGGAAAACACACTTGTGAAAGGATTTTTCTAAAGTTGGTTTTAAGGCATGATGATTTCATATATCTATGTATATACGGTTGGAAAGAAAGGTTGTGCATATTGTGAAATGATGATATTGACTTTATGTGTTTCTTGCCGCTTATACTTGATTTATTTTCATTACTACTGAGTTGGCGTACTCACATTACTCCTTGCACCCCTGTTTGCAGATTCAAGTGCTGATACCGAGTGTTATCCATCTATTCCGTGTGGAGCCGTAGTTCGGGACGTAGAGGTAGCGCAGCATTCACAGCATCTCTGTTTCCCTTCTTCTGTTGTATCTAATTATTCATTTTGAGTTTTTGTAATATAATAGTATACCTTTTGGCATATTCTTAGATGCTCATGACATGTTGACTCCGGATTTTTGGTATGGTTTAGACTGTTTAGCTGTTATTTTGCCCAATGGATTCAGTAATTCTACATACTTTATGAAATGTTTGAAAATGGATGGGATTTTTGAAGGAAACTGGGTGATTATTAGCTAGCCTAGTTCCACGATAGGCGCCATCACGGCCGATTTAGGATTTGGGGGTCGTGACAAGTTGGTATCACAGCTTAGGTTACATAGGACTCAACGGTCATGAGCAAATTTAATAGTCTTGCGGATCGGTACGAAGACGTCTGTACTTATCTTCGAGATGCTGCGGAACCCTTAGGAACAATCTCGTTTTTCTTGAATTCTGTCATGCCATTTGGTTGATTCTGGAAATCTAAACTTCCGTTGTTTCCTTCTCTCACAGATGGTGTGAACTTGCGCTACAGATCAGGAGGATCAGCCACCAGCTAGACTAGCGAGGGGTCGAAGCCGTAGTCGAGGCCGTGGTAGAGGTAGGGGGCCAGCCCGTGCAGCAGCCAGGGCAGTGCCAGTTGATCCTCCTATTGTTCAGGATCAGATTCCCGCCGCAGATACTCCAGCGGGACAGGCTCAGACACCGGCAGTGCCTATTGTTATTCTAGGTCTTCAGGAGACCTTGGCTCAGATCTTGGCTCAGGTAGTTGCCGTTACTTCTCAGGCCGGGGGAGGCAGTCAGACTCTTGTTGCCCGGACACCTGAGTAGGCTACTCAGGGCTAGCAGACACCGGGGGCGGTTTTAGCCCTGCGGGTTGCTCCAGTTCGGGACTTCGTGTTTCCAGATATGCCAGAGGACGAGCATCATAGATTGGAGAGATTTAGTAGACTACAGCCTCCGATATTCAGTGATGCTGAGGGCGAGGATGCCCAGTGGGGTCTTATTTGCTACTTTTCAGTTCTCTGGTGCTGCTTTCACTTGGTGGGAGTCTTTTGAGAGGCGTAGGCCTGTTGGTTCAGCAACCCTCATCTAGCAGCAGTTCTCCAATATCTTTTTGGAAAAGTATGTACCCCAATCACACAGGGAAGAGCAGCGCATGCTTTTTGAGCAGCTACGTCAGCGGAGCTATCATTGACGCAGTACGAGATGCAATTTTTGGAGTTGGCTCATCATTCCACAGAGTTGGTCCCTACTGATAGGGAGAGGATTAGGAGGTTTGTGGATGGCCTCACTTATCAGCTCCGTCTTTTTATTACCCGGGATAGAGTATCAAATGCTACATTTGAGCATGTCGTTGATATTGCTTGAGATATTGAGTCGGTTCGCCGCCAGGAGCGGGAGAAGAGGGAGGCCAAGAGTCCTCGTAGATCGGGCAGTTCTTGTGGTGCTCCTTCCATGGGGCAATTTAAGCATGGTAGAGGCCGTTCATTCAGGCCTCCTCAGTCAGTCCGCCCAGCTTATAGTGGTTCATCTTCGGGGCATGGTCCCCGCGGTTCTCAGCCAGGACGTTCTTCATTCGGTGCCTTCCCAGCTCAGAGTGCAGATCGAGCACCACCAGTTCAGAGTTCCTCTCTGCATGATTCTTCTAGTGGCCATTCTGGTGCCAGGGGTTTCTATCAATCCTCATCTCCAGCTCCAGGAAGTTGCTATGAGTGCGGCGAGTTTGGGAACATTTTCAGGCAGTGTCCATGTCGTCCTAGTGGTTCTTCTCAGCAGAGGGGCCATCCCTCGACTTCAGCCCCAGTTACTTCACCACCCGCCCAGGCATCTATGGGTGGTAGTCTGTCAGCTAGAGTCCGCCCTAGAGGGGGAGGTCGAGCAGGTGGAGGTCAGACCCGTATGTACGCATTTTCAGCCAGGCAAGATACTATGGCCTTCGATGCAGTGATCGCAGGTATTGTCTCAGTTTGTTGCCGAGATGCTTTGGCTTTATTTGACCCTGGTTGCACAAATTCCTATGTTTCTTCATATTTTTCCCATTTTCTGGATATGCCCCGTGAGTCTTTAGTTATCTCTGTTCATGTGTCGGCTCCGGTGGGCGATACTGTTGTTGTGGACCGTGTGTATCATTCGTGTGTGATATCTATTGGGGGTCTGGAGACCCGAGTGGACATATTGTTACTCAGCAAGGCCAATTTTGATGTGATATTGGGCATGGATTGGTTATCTCCGTGTCATGCTGTTCTTGATTGTCACGCTAAGACTATGACCTTAGCTATGCCTGGATGTCCGAGGGTTGAGTGGAGAGGTTCTTGTGAGTATATGCCTAGCAGGGTGATTTCCTACCCGAAGGCTCAGCGCATGGTTGAGAAGGGGTGTTTATCTTATCTGGATTTTGTGAGGGATGCCAATGGTGAGACTCCCGCTATTGATTCGGTTCCTGTGGTCCGTGACTTCTCAGACGTGTTTCCTACAGACCGGCAGGGCATGCCACCTAACAGGGACATTTATTTTAGTATTTCCCTGGTGCCAGGCACCCAACCTATTTCTATTCCACCTTATCGTATGGAACCAGTGGAGCTAAAGGAATTAAAGGAGCAGTTTCAGGAACTCCTAGATAAGGGGTTCATTCGGCCTAGTGTGTCAACTTGGGGTGCACCAGTGTTTTTTGTAAAGAAGAAGGATGGTTCTATGCGTATGTGTATTGATTATCAGCAGCTGAACATAGTTACAGTGAAGAACCGGTATCCCTTGCCTCATATAGATGACTTGTTTGATTAGTTGGAGGGTGCTAGGGTATTTTCTAAGATTGACTTGCGTTCCGGCTATCATCAGTTAAAGATTTGGGGACCAGACATCCCGAAGACTGCTTTTAGGACTAGATATGGTCATTATGAGTTTCTGGTTATGTCCTTTGGGCTGACCAGTGCCCCAGCAGCCTTTATGCACTGATGCACAGTGTATTTCGACCTTATCTGGACTCTTTCTTCATTGTGTTTACTGATGATATCTTGGTGTATTCCCGATCTCGGGAGGATCATGAGCATCATTTGAGAGTTGTGCTTCAGACCTTGAGGGAGAAGAGATTGTATGCAAAATTTTTGAAGTGTGAGTTCTATCTTGATTCGGTAGCATTCTTGGGGCACGTGGTGTCAAGTGAGGGTATTCGGGTTGATCTGAAGAAGGTAGAGGCGGTTCAGCGTTGTCCTAGACCGTCATCAGCTACTAAGATTCGCAGTTTCCTTGGTTTGGCAGGGTACTACCACCGTTTCATAGAGGGATTTTCATCTATTGCAGCACCTATGACCAGACTGACCCAGAAGGGTGCTCAGTTCAAGTGGACTGAAGAGTGTGAGGGGAGCTTTCAGAAGCTCAAGTCAGCTTTGACTACAACTCCTATTGATTTTGCCTACGGGTTCAGGTTCTTATACAATTTAATGTGATGCCTCGAGAGTTGTCCTTGGAGCGGTTTTGATGTAGGATGGTGGGGTGATTTCCTACGCGTCCAGACAGTTGAAGGTGCACGAGAAGAATTATCAGCGTAGTTTGCAGCATCTGCTTAAGCAGAAGGATTTGAATTTGTGTCAGAGGAGGTGGTTAGAGCTTCTCAAGGACTATGACCTCACTATTTTATATCATCCGGGGAAGGCCAATGTAGTGGCTGCTGCCCTGAGCCGTAGAGCGGAGAGTTTGGGGAGTCTAGCCTACCTTCCAGTAGCAGAGCGGCCATTAGCACTTGATGTTCAGGCTTTAGCGGGTCAGTTGGTGAGATTGGATCTATCAGCTCCTCCGCGGGTATTGGCTTGTGTAGCCTCCAAGTTTTCTCTTTATGATCAGATTAGAGCATGCCGATATGATGATCCACACTTGCTCATTCTTTAGGACAGGGTCCATCACGGTGATTCCAGGGATGTGGTTATCTGGTGATGATGGGGTCATGAGGATGTAGGGCCAGATTTGCGTTCCCAAGATGGATGGGCTTCGAGATTTGATTCTGGCTAAGGCCCATAGTTCGCGGTATTCCATCCATCCGGGTACCGCAAAGATGTATCAGGATCTACGACAACATTATTGGTGGAGGCGGATGAAGAGGGATATTGTTGAGTTCGTGGCTCGGTGTCTCAACTGTCAGCAGGTCAAGTATGAGCACCATAGACCAGGTGGATTGCTTCAGTGATTTGATATTCCGGAGTGGAAGTGGGAGCAAATCACCTTGGACTTCGTAGTTGGGCTCCCACGGACTTCGAAATGGTTTGATGCTATATGGGTTATTGTGAATCGCCTGATCAAGTCCGCGGACTTCATTGCTGTTGGTACTACTTATTCTTCGGAGTGGTTAGCTGAGATTTATATCAGGGAGATTGTCCGATTGCATGTGGTTCCAGTTTCTATCATTTCTGACAGAGGTACTCAGTTCATATCTCAGTTCTAGAGAGCTGTATAGAGGGAGTTGGGTACTCAGGTCGAGTTAAGCACAATGTTTTATCCTCAGACTAACGGGCAGTCGGAGCGTACTATTCAGATTTTGGAGGATATGTTGCGTGCATGTGTCATTGATTTTTGGGGCTCATGGGACCCGTTTCTGCCACTCGTGGAGTTTGCATATAATAATAGTTATCAGTCAAGTATCCAGATAGCTTTGTATGAGGCTTTATATGGTAGGAGGTGCAAATCTACAGTTGGTTAGTTTGAGTCGGGTGAGGCTAGGCTATTGGGCACAGACTTGGTTCAGGATGGGTTGGGTAAGGCGAAGTTGATTCAGGAGCGGCTTCGCACGGCGCAGTCTAGGCAGAAGAGCTATGCGGACTGGAAGTTCGGGGATATGTCTTTCATGGTTGGGGAGAAGGTGTTGCTGAAGATGTCACTCATGAAGGGTGTTATGAGGTTCGGAAAGGGGGGAAAGATGAGTCCCAAGTTCATTAGGCTATTTGAGGTGCTTCAGAGGATTGGGCAGGTGGATTATAGACTTTCCTTGCCTCCCAGCTTATCGAGTATTCACTCGGTGTTCCATGTTTCGATGCTCCGGAAGTATGTTGGTGACCCATCTTATGTTTTGGACTTCAGCACGGTTCAGCTCGAGGGTGATATGTCATATGAGGTAGAGCTAGTGGTTATTTTAGGTCGTCAGATCAGAAAGCTGAGGTCTAAGGATATAGCTTCCGTGAAGGTTCAGTGGAGAGGACATCCAATGGAGGATTCCACCTGGGAGATCGAGCGGGAGATGCGGAGTAGATATCCTCACTTACTAGAGACTCCAGGTATGCTTCTAGACCTGTTCGAGGACGAACGTTTGTTTAAGAGGGGAGGATGTAACGACCTGGCCGGTCGTTCCTTGAGATTAGCCCCGTTTCCCCCTTTTTGCTTTATCATATGTTTCTTAGCCTATTTATGTTGTGTAGGATCGGTTTGTTCGGGTTCAGAGTGGTCATGGTGAGAATTGGGGCACTTAGTCTCTTAAATTAGCTTAATAGTTGAAAAAGCCATCTGGGAGTTGACTTATTGGTAAATGACCTCAGAATGTAGATTTTATGGCTCGGATAGCTTCGTTAGGTGATTTGGGACATAGGAGTGTGTTCGTAACGAAGTTTTGATGTCCGGTGTAGAATTAGGCTTGAATTGGCGAAGGTTAGTTTTTTGCGATTTCCAGTCGGCAGTGGAAAGTAGGCTATCGGGGTTGGAATGGAATTTCGGAAGTTGGTGCAGGTTCATAATGTCATTTTGGACATGTGTGCAAAATTTCAGGTCAATCGGATTTGGTTGGTTTTGGCCTCATTGGCGAAATTTAGGAGTTTTAAAGTTCATAGGTTTGAATATGATGTAATTTTTGTGTTTTTGGTGTTTCAAAGGCTCGACTAAGTTTGAATGATGCTGTGGGGTGTGTTGGTATGTTTGGTTGGGGCCCGGAGGGGCTCGGGATTGATTTCAGAGGGTTAGCGGAGGTTTGAACTTAGGAAATTGCAGCAAATAGCTGCTGGTGTTAATCTACTGGTGTGGCCGCACCTGTGGATGGGGAGCCGCATGTGCGATGTCGCGGGTGCGAAGGACCTTGCACAGGTGCAAAGATATGTCAGGCAGGAGGAATCCGCATGTGCGAATCATGGGACGCACCTGCGAACCCGCAGGTGCGGAAAGGGACTTGCAGGTGCAAAGTTTGGACTGTAAGTGGGATTTCACAGGTGCGAGGTATTGTCCGCATGTGCGGATTAACTGGGCAGAACAGTATAAATAGGTGCCTCCGCGAATAATTTGGAATTTCATCCATTGTTGCATGCATATTGAGCTAGGTTGAGAGCAAATTGAAGGGGAAATTCGAAGGTCTTTAGTGGAGGTAAGTTCCCCGATCATAAAACTCGTTTCGATGTTATTTTGTGGTGGATTAGGCTTGAAACTTGAGGAAATTAAAGTAGAAAAGTTGGGAAAAATGGGAGGAAGTTTGGATAATTCTTTTGGTGATTTGAGCGGGCAATTGTGGTCCGATTGTGGTGTTCTTGGTATGTGTAGAATCGTGGGAGGACGAGGATTCTAGTGATGTAAATTTTATCAAATTTTGAGACGTGGTCCCAGGGCTCGGGTTTGGGGGAATTTCGAGAATTTTGTATAAATTGATAGTTTTGGATTAGGTTTTGTTCCTTTATCGTATATTGATAATGTTAATCTAGTTTTGATTAGATTCGGAGCAATCGGGAGCCGATTTCAGAGGCAAGAGCATCGCCGAGCAGTATTGTGGCCCGATAGAGGTAAGTAATGGTTATAAATCTTGTCCTGAGTTTATGAGACCCCGGACTTCATATTTCTCACTATTTTTAGAATGACACACATGTCGTATGACGAGTATGTGGAGCGCACTGATTTTTGGATTGGACTTGGTCCTCTACGCAACAACTATTGAGTTGCGTATTTTACTCTAAGTCATATGTTAAATTGTGTTCTAAAGACTATTGCTATATTTAGGATATAAGCCATGTTTGGGGCCTCGTGCTGACTTGTTTAGACCCCTTGGGGGCTTTTTACTGCTATTTACTCACTGTTGATTTATGATTTACACTCAGTCATATTGTGCTTAACTGTTTTTGAAGCTCAGTCTTATTTACACTATTTTGAGATATAAAATGATGTTTTGGGTCGAGTACCCCGTTTTACTGATACGCCCGAGGGGCTTTTGAGAGGTTCTGACTGAGTGAGGCCGAGGGCCTGATTGCGAGGATATGACACACCAAGAGGTGGTTTGATATTAGCGCTTGGGCTGAAGGAGCCCTTCCGGAGTCTGTACACACCCCAGTGAGCGCAGGTACCTACTAAGTGCGAGTGCCGAGTGCCTAGTGATGAGTGATTGGGAGGCATGAGTGACAGTGAGGTTTCCCGAGGGGCTGTGAGGTGCTGAATGATGTTCTGCCCGAGGGGATATTTATGATTCATGTGTCCGAGGGGCTACTTATGATTTATTTCATTTTACACTAAATCCTTCGGTTATTTTTATTTCTGAAATTGTTGGAAAATACACTTTTCAAAGGATTTTTCTAACGTTGGTTTTAAGGCATGATGATTTCATATATCTATGTATATACTGTTGGAAAGAAAGGCTGTGCATATTGTGAACTGATGATATTGACTTTATGTGTTTCTTTCCGCTTAGATTTGATTTATTTTCATTACTACTGAGTTGGCGTACTCACATTACTCCCTACACCCCTATGTGCATATTCGGGTGCTGATATCGAGCGTTAGCCATCTATTCTGTGCAGAGCCGGAGTTCGGGATGTAGAGGTAGCTATTCAGCATCCGCAACATCTCTGTTTTCCTTCTTATGTTGTATCTAGTTATTCGCTCGGAGGTTTTGTATTATAATAGTATACCTTTCCGCATATTCTTAGATGCTCATGACATGTTGACTCCGGATTTTGGGGATGGTTTAGACTCTTTAGCTGCCTAATGGATTCAGTAATTCTATATACTTTATAAAATGTTTGAAAATGGTTGGGATTTTTTAAGGAAACTGTAATTATGTGATTATTGGCTAGCCTAGTTCCAGGATAGGCACCATCACGGCTGGTTTAGGATTTGGGGGTCGTGACAATTAGCCACTTGTTTATCTGAATAAACTACGGCCTCAGGCCCAATATATATATGCACAAGCTATGGACTCGGGCCCAAGTATATGTAACATGACTACGACCTCAAGCCCAAAAATGCATAAAACATAAATTATGGCCTCATGCCCAAACATTCATAAAGCATAAACTACGACATTAGGACCAAACATGCATAAATCATAAACTACGGCCTCAGGCCCAAATAAAGGTGTTCAACATTCAGAGATTTAAGAACATGAACAAAGAATCATACTACAATATGTGATGCTGAAGTACTGAATCATATTGAGTTACATGCTATTGGAATATCAAATAAGACTAGATTGAGACATATATTCTGGAATTGATTATGAACACTAAAACTTCAATTGTATATGACATGTTGTGTAATCTAGACTAAGACTCATGGGCATCAGACCAGAGTCTGTACTGATTACGCACTGAGCTCTCAATGTTCGGAATGAAAGTCCTGAATGAGTTATGAAGCTAGAGAATAAAAGTTCTGCAACTATTCAATGAACTAGGCTTAACTATATTTCTGAGGCAATTAGTAATGTCGTAAAAGAAATATAGTGTAGGGAGAACCATTAACATTCCCAAACATGAAGAGTTAGCCTCACATACCTTGATGTTGGCCTTTTGAAGCGTATCTCAATGTTTGTCGTCTCTTTCAACGATAATCTATGTCAATATATATCAAGACGAACCAATATTAGCACTAATGCTCATGTTTTAGTCACTTAGGCATTTTATCAAACACCTTATAGGTGTAAAGCCTCGTAGCCTTTAGTAATTGGTCTTTCTTCACCATGTTCTCATTCTACTACTTATAGGTGATTCTACAATTCCAAATAGATGTAACTAACACCATTTCTCATCACACAAATGATTATAAAAATATTAAGTCAACAACCAAAAGCCCTTGCATAGTTCGTATGATTCTCTTTATCAAATACACCAATTACACTCCCAAAAACTCATCAATTCATAGCTATAAATGATTATGGAGTAGAAGCATTATGTTTTTCTAGTTCAATCCTCATGAATTCGAGTTCTAGGGTTTCTTTTCTCACAATGGTCTCACAATCGAATATCTAATGATGTGAAGGATTTACCCATGTTAATAAGGTGTGGAAGAATTGAAATTAACTTAGAATCATCGTTAGTACTTACCTATGATGATGGAGGGTCCTTGGGGAAGTTGGGTTCTTGAAAGATCCCCTTTCTAATGAATATGTGCGTGTTTGGGGTTGTAGGGAACGAGGTAGTGTTTAAATAAGTGTACACGTCCAAAACATTGATTAGTAAATAAAAGTTGCTCGGAGAAACATCGTCAATGCCGGGCATCATCAGAGGTGCCAAAACTAGAGTGCCTTGCACTATTAGGGGCGCTGACTTCATTGCCTTGGATAGTGCAAGTTGCACTGTCAGAGGAGCTAAGGTTAATGCCCTGGACAATGCCGCTGAGGTTTATTCCCTAGACAGTGCCTTGCACTGTCTATGGCCGTGAGTTTTCATGGCCTTGCAGTGTCTAACGCTGTAAAAGGAACCTCCTATAAACTTAGTTCATTCTATCAAATTTGATGCACCTCACTATTTGTCTTGATTCTAAATCATTTGTTTCCACCAATACTCATCCCAATATGACTTTACATGTCTAAAATGTCACATTAATACTCATTTAATGCATCCACAACTAATCTGGATTTACAAAGTGTTACATTATCTCCCCCTTGGGATCATTCATCCTCGAATGATTGCCCTTATTGTTACTACATATAACGCCAGACCTTAACAGGACAGATGGAAAGCCGTGAAAGCTTAACTGTCATGAACACATGCGTACTAAACTGAATGAATACATGATTAGTAAAGTGTTGAGATACTGAAGTGAATAGGTACTAAATTGAATAGCTACTGAACTGACTGAATACTGAAAGATATGGAGATTATAATATAAGTTTTGAATGAGAAGGTTAGTTACCCTAAATATTTCTTGAAAACACCCAATTGTAAATATAGCATAACACGAGCTTTATAGTGCATCATAATATGCACAACATGAAACATATACATGAATCTTGGTCTGTTATGGATACATGAATTCTAAACTAACATGGATATATGAATACTGAACTGGCACGAATATTTGAGTACTGAACGAAAGCGATTATCTAGGCACTGAATTGACATCAAAATTCGAGTACTAAGCTGACATGCATATCTGATTACTGGACTGACATGAGTATTCGAGTATTGAACTGACATGAATGCTTTAAAATAAGATCCAAATACTGGAAACATAAATGTCGTGACATGAGATCTGGATACTGGAAACTTGAATGTTATAACATGACACGTGAAATACTGAGTGTAAAACCACCAATTCTGGAGGAAACTCTAACTCGTAAGCTACTTGCCTGATCCTTTACAGGATCCTATATGGCCCATGTATTTGGTACTGAGCTTTCCTTTCTTCCCAAATCTTATAACATCTTAATGGGAAAAACTTTCAGAAACATCCAATCATCAACATGAAACTCTAATGCTCTACGTTGCACATCCAAATAGGAACTTTGGCAACTTTGAACCTTCTTCAAATGTTCTTGAATCAAATTGACTTTCTCCATAGCTTGATAGACCAAATCTGGTCCCAACAACTCTGCTTCACCAACTTCGAACCAACCAATTGACTATCTATACCTTCGCCCATACAAATCATGCTTTCAGAATGAGCGAGATAATCCTATTCTAAGTCCCTTATTTACCATCTCCACTAAAGGATATGTGTATTCTAAGATAAACAAATGGTTTTCTGCTGCTCAACTTTCACCTGCTAACAATTCGGAGACTCGGTCACAAAGTCTGCGAAGTTCCTTTCATGTCGTCCTACCAATAAATCTCCTTGAGATCATAATACATCTTTGGGGAACCGAGAAAGATATAATACATGGAATTATGGGCTTCTAACATGATCCTCCTTCTCTAAGTTCATCTATGTATGGACACACAATCCTTCATGGTACCTCAAAGTACCATCATCTCCCCCTTTGTTCAAAAGCCATCGTCATATGCTTGTGAATCCTCTCTTTCAGCTACAACAAGTAGGGATCATCAAAGTGTTTCTCCTTCATGTCGGCTGCTAAGGAGGAACAAGTCATGTTCTAGACAACAACTCCACCATCTTTGGATTGCGAAAGTCGAACTACTAGATTGGCTAAGTAAATTAAATTGTACCTCTACTAGCTCTGCTGAAATTGCTAATTTGTTGGATCTACTCAAACTTACTTACTATCCTTTTACTAACTACCTGCTACATCATTTATTTTTATTCTGCTTTGAATAACTCAAGTGAAACATAAAGTTATTCCTAACTTCCCTCACCATCAGACCCTATTCTACAGTCGCATATTATACCTTTTTGAACTATATACATGGATCACACTTAGGGAAATTTCATCTGTCGTAAACAAAATTGGAATATCTAATCCCAAGCTTTCTATACACTTTAAAATTATATCAGGCTATAAACATCCGAGATAGAGACTTAGTCACATAACATAAGGGAACTGCCATATCCTTTATCTCACAATAATAGTTGCTTCTTATAGTAACTGACTAACGTGGTACTTTCTAGTTCTAATATGAGTAAATCAAAACAACTTAAGATAATTCCCTGAAATTCAATATCGGCTGCTCTTGATTCTCATTTTGTACATCATATCTTCTTATTCATATGCATGAATTGTACGAAAGACATATCTTTGGTAATAACAAACACTTCTGACTCCTATTTTTATTTGCCTTAGGCTCTTTTATGTCCAAAAATATAATGATCAATCTATGCCTGCTACGATTAAATTCTTAGCCTGTTACACTGTGGGGTATGGTATCTGAACTATCGTCATGTAATGACCGGACCGGTCGTTTCATGAGATTAGTCCCGTTTTCCTTATTTCTACTTTATCAGATATTGCTTAGCCTGTTTATGTTGTGATGGGTCAGTTGGTTCGGGTTCGGAGTGGTCGTGGTGAGATCGGAGACATTTAGTCTCTTGAAGTAGCTTAATAGTTGAAAAAGTCAACTGGGAGTTGACTTATTGATAAAAAACCTCGAAATGCAGATTTTATGGATCATATAGCTTCGTTAGGTGATTTGGGACTGGGAGTGTGATCAGAATGAAGTTTTGATGTCCTGTGTAGAATTAGGATTGAATTGGCGAAAGTTAGTTTATGGTGATTTCCGGTCGGCAGTGGAAAATAGGCTATAAGGGTCGGAATGGAATTCCGACAGTTGGAGCAAGTTCGTAATGTCATTTTTGATATGTGTGCAAAATTTCAGGTCAATCAGATGTGTTTTGGTTGGTTTCAGCATCATTAGCGAAATTTAGAAGTTTCAAAGTTCATAGGCTTTAATTTGATGTAATTTTAGTGTTTTCGTGTTGTTTTTGGTGTTTCGAAGGCTTGACTAAGTTTGGATGATGCTATGGGGTATGTTGGTATGTTTGGTTGGGCCCCCGAGGGGCTCGGGATTGATTTTGGATGGTTGGCAGAGGTTTGAACTTAGGAAATTTGCAGCAAATAACTTCTGGTGTTAAGCTAATGATGTGGCCACACCTGCGAACGGGCAGCTGCAGGTGCGAAAAGAGGCTAGGCAAGAGGAGTCCGCAGGTGCAAAGAACTAGCCATATCTGTGAAGCTGTAGGTGCGGAAAAGGGACCGCAGGTGCAAGAAAGGGACTGTCACTGGGTTTTTACAGGTGCGCACCTGGGACTGCAGGTGCGGGTCCGCAAGTGCGGATTAATTGGGCAGAACAGTATAAAAGAGTGCCTCTGCAAAATTTTGTTTATTGTTCCATTGTTGTATGCGGGTGGAGCTTGTTTGAGAGAAAATTGAAGAAAGAATTCGAGGATCTTTAGTGGAGGTAAGTTCCCGGATTATAAAACTCGTTTCTATGCTATTTTGTACGGATTAGGCTTGTAATTTGAAGAATTCAAGTGGAAAAAGTTGCGAAAAATGGGGAAGAAGATTGGAAATTCTTTTGGTGATTTGAGTGAGAAATTATGGTCCGATTGTGGAGTTTTTAGTATGTATAGAATCGTGGGAGGCTGAGGATTCTAGAGATGTAAATTTTATTGAATTTCGAGACGTGGGCTCGGGGCTCGAATTTAGCCGAATTTCGAAAATTGTGTTAAAATTTATATCTTTCGATTGGGTTTTGTTTTGTTAGCGTATATTGATGATGTTAATCTGATTTTGGTTAGATTCGGAGCATTTGGGAGCCAACTCGAGGGGCAAGCGCATCGTGGAGTAGTTTTTGGGTTGTTTCGAGGTAAGTAACGATTGTAACTCTAAACCTGAGGGTATGAAACCCCGTTATTTGATATTGTATTGATAAATGAGGTGACGCACACGCTAGGTGACGAGCGTAGGGGCGTGCACCAATAGGGATTTGTGACTTTGTCTGTCCTGTGGCGACTATTAAGCCGCGAATTCGATTTGAAACCTTATGGTATCCTGTGTTTCGGAAGTTTATACTTGTTTATGGGCTGTGAGCCATGTTTGGGGCCTTGTGCCGACCTGTTTAGACCCTTATGGGCATTTTCCATGTTTGGGTACTTTTACACTATTCTACCCCTATCCTATTAGAACAATTGCGAACTCAGTCATGTTTCCTACTTGTTGTTATTTTCACTGTTATCACACTGCTTTGAAAACTCAGAAAAGTATTTGGTGCTGAGTCCCGTGAGTTGAGATAAATTGCCCAAGTGTCTTGTGAGGGTGACTGAGTCAGGACGAGAGCCGAGCATGTGAGGATAGCTATGGATCGGGTTGCACACCGAATCAGTATATATGTGTTAGGTCGAGCGCCGAGTATGTGAGGATAGTTATGGGACGAGCTGCAAGCCGCATCAATATATATGTTATATATTATATGTGGGTCGGGCTTCACTCTGCAGCAATATAGATTATATATATACGGATCGGGCTGCACGCCGCAGTAATATACATATTGGATCAGGTTTCACGTCGCATCAGATATAGCGCTTGGGCTGAAGGAGTCCCTCCATGAGTCTGTACACCCCGAATGAGCGCAGTCGAATATTATATGGATCGGGCTACACGCCGCAACATATGTTATATGTATGGATCGGGTTGCACGCCACAACAATATAAACATATATATATAGTAGTGGAGCGGGCTGCCCGCCGCATCAGTAGTGTGTGTTCATGGTACTTGCTGAGTACGAGTGTTAAGTGAGAGCATGAGATACTGATCGTGGAGTCATGAGTGGCTGAGAGGCTTGCCCGAGAGGCTTTATTGTGAGTGATATTGTGCCCGAGGGGCTTATATTTTATGAAAATGTTGTTTTTCACAGTTCTTTACACTGAGCGTCTTATAATAAATATTGGATAAAGTTTTCCTACGAGACTTTTAAATGGGAACCGGAGTTCTTATGAAATATTAAGAATTGTAGATTTCTGACTTGATTTATTCATTTCCACTGTTATTCATTATATGGATTTACATGATTTAAATGCTTGTCACAACACTCAAGTTTTTAGTTACATTGATTACTTACTGAGATGTCGTACTCACATTACTCCCTGCACCTCTGTGTGCAGATCCAGGTACTGGACCATCTCACTAGTTGATTTCCGGATGAGCTTGGAGGTGTTCGAGAATAGAGGTAACTGCTCAGCGTCCCCAACTCACCTCCTTTCCTTCCGTCAGATCATAGTTTATTTTGGTCTTTTGTACCTCAGACTTTTGTTGTAGCAAGTCATTGTTGTACCTTGTATTTTCAGTCTTAGATTTTCATGACAGTTGACTCCAGGTTTTGGGGAAGTGTGTATTTTATTTTATCTCTTTCTGATATTTTAAAAATCTGTTAATGTTTGGGGAAATTTGATATATATATTGATAGTCTGAAATGGTTGGCTAGCCTAGTTCCATGATAGGCACCATCACGACCGGCTTAGGATTTGGGGTCGTGACAAGTTGGTATCAGAGCCTAGGTTACATAGGACTCAACGGTCATGAGCAGGTTTAGTAGAGTCTTACGGATCGGTACGGAGATGTTTGTAATTATCTTCGAGAGGCTACAGAACCCTTAGGAACAATCTCATTCTTTTTAATTCTGTCGTGCCATTTGATTGGTTAAGAAAATCTAAACTTCTATTGTTTCATTATCTCACAGATGGTGAGGACTCACGCAACCGAACAGGGTGATCGACCACCAGCTAGACCAGCTAGGGGTCGAAGCCGCGATGGAATCCATGGTAGAGGTAGGGACCAACCCGTGCGATAGCCAGGACAGTATCAGTTGATCCCCCTACTGTCGAGGATCAGGTTCCCGCCACAAATACTCCAGTGGGATAGGATCAGGCACCGGCAGTGCCTATTGTTATTCCGGGTCTTCAGGAGACCTCTGCTCAGATCTTGACGGTGTGTACCACCCTTGCTCAGGCAGTTGCCGCTACTTCTCAGGCTGGGGGAGGCATTCAGACTCCAGTTGCCCAGACACTTGAGCAGGCTACGCAAGGCCAGTAGACACCGAGGGCGGTTCCAGCCCAGCTGGTTGCCCCCGTTCGGGACTTCGTGGTTCCGGCTATGCCAGAGGACGAGCAGCGTAGACTAGAGAGGTTTAGTCGACTACAGCCTCCAGCATTCAGTGGCGTTGGGGGCGAGGATGCCCAAGGTTTTCTAGATAAATGCCAGAGGATGTTTTGTACTGTTGGGATTTTGGAGACCAGTGGGGTCTCATTTGCAGCATTTAAGTTTTCTAGTGATGCTTTCACTTGGTGGGAGTCTTTTGAGAGGCGTAGGCCTATTGGTTCAGCACCCCTCCCTTAGCAGTAGTTCTCTACTACTTTTTTGGAGAAGCGTGTACCCTAGTCACACAGGGAGGAGCAGCACAGGCTTTTTGAGCAGCTGCGTCAGGGAGAGCTATCAGTGATGCAAAACGAGATGCGGTTTTCGGAGTTAGCTCGTCATGCCACCGAGTTGGTCTCTACTGATAGGGAGAGGGTTAAGAGGTTTATAGATGGCCTTACTTATTAGCTCCGCCTTTCCATGACCCGGGAGAGAGTATCAGATGCTATATTCGAGAAGGTTGTTGATATTGCTCGAGATATTGAGTCGGTTCGCTGCCAGGAGCGTGTAGAGAGGGAGGCCAAGAGGCCTCGTGGATCGGGTGGTTCTAGTGGTGGTCCTTACAGGGGGAAGTTTCAGCATGGCAGGGGCCGTTTATTCAGGCCTCCTCCGTCAGGCCGCTCAGCCTATAGTGGTGCTTCTTCGAGGCATGGTCCCCGCGGTTTTCAGCCAGGCCATTTTTCATTCGGTGCCCTTTCATCCCAGAGCGTACCTCGAGCACCATCAGCTCATGGTTCTTCTATGCATGATTCTCCTAGTGGCCATTCTGGTGCAGGGGTTCCTTTTCGTCCCAGTCTCCAGCTCTAGGGAGCTGTTATGTGTGTGGAGAGTTTAGGCATATGAGGAGGCAGTGTCCTCATCTTCTTGGAGGTCCATCTTAGCTGAGGAGCCAGCCTTCGACTTCAGCTCCAGTTACTTCACCACCCATCCAGGCAGCCAGGGGTGGTTGTCAGTCAGATAGAGGCCGCCCTAGAGGGGGAGGTAGAGCAGGTGGAGGTCAGGCCCGTATGTATGCCTTTCCAGCTAGGCCATATGCTATGGCCTCTGATAAAGTGATCGCATGTATTGTCTCAGTCTGTTGACGAGATCCTTTGGATTTATTTGACCCTGGTTCCACATATTCATATGTTTCTTCATATTTTGCCCATTTTTTGGATATGCCCCGTGAGTCTTTAGTCACATCTGTTCATGTGTCGACTCCGGTGGGTGATACTGTTGTGGTGGACCGTGTGTATCGCTCGTGTGTGATATCTATTGGGGGTCGGGAGACTCGAGTGGACCCACTATTACTCAGCATGGAATGATATGATATTGGTAATGGGTGTCTCCGTGTTATGTCGTTCTTGATTGTCACGCTAAGACCGTTACCTTAGCTATGCTCGGATGTCCGAGGGTTAAGTGGAGAGGTTCTCCTGATTATGTGCCTAGCAGGGTGATTTCCTACCTGAAGGCCCAACATATGGTTGAGAAGGGGTGCTTATCGTATTTGGCTTTTGTGAGAGATGTTAGTGCTGAGACTCCCGCTACTGATTCGGTTCCGGTGGTCCGTGACTTTTTGGACGTGTTTCTTGCAGACATGCCAGGCATGCCACCTGACAGGGACATTGATTTTTGTATCAACCTGGGGCCATGCACAAAGCCTATTTCTATTCAACCTTATCGTATGGCACCAGCAGAGCTAAAAGACTTAAAGGAGCAGCTTCAGGAACTCTTAGATAAGGGGTTCATTCGGCCTAGTGTGTCACCTTGGGGTGCACCGGTGTTGTTTGTAAAGAAGAAGGATGGTTCTATGCGTATGTGTATTGATTATCAGCAGCTGAACATAGTTACTGTGAAGAACCGGTATCCCTTGGCTCGTATAGATGACTTGTTTGATCAGTTGCAGGGTGCCAGAGTATTTTCTAAGATTGACTTGCGTTCCGGCTATCATCAGTTGAGGATTCGGGGGCCAAACATCTTGAAGACTACTTTCAGGACAAGATATGGCATCATGAGTTTCTGGTTATGTCATTCGGGCTGACCAATGCCCAAACAACCTTTATGCACTTGATGAACAGTGTATTACGGCCTTATCTAGATTCTTTCTTCATCGTGTTCATTGACGATATCTTGGTGTATTCCAAATCTCGAGAGGATAATGAGCAACATTTGAGAGTTGTGCTTTAGACCTTGAGAGAGAAGAGATTGTATGGAAAATTTTCGAAGTGTGAGTTCTGGCTTGATTCAGTAGCATTCTTGGGGCACGTGCTTTCCAGTGAGGGTATTCAGGTTGATCTGAAGAAGGTAGAGGTGGTGCGGAGTTGGCCTAGACCGTCATCAGCTAATGAGATTCACAGTTTTCTTGGTTTGGCAGGGTACTACTGCCATTTCGTAGAGGGATTTTCATCTATTGCAGCACCTATGACCAGACTGACCCAAAAGGGTGCTCAGTTCAGGTGGACTGAGGAGTGTGAGGAGAGCTCTCAGAAGCTCAAGTTAGCTTTGACTACAGCTGTGGTATTGATTTTTCCTACCAGTTCAGGTTCTTATACAGTTTACTGTGATGCCTCGATAGTTGGCCTTGGAGAGGTTTTGATGCAGGACGGAAGGGTGATTGCCTACGCGTCCAGACATTGAAGGTGCACGAGAAGAATTATCCAGTGCACGATCTTGAGCTAGCAGCTATTGTTTATGCCTTGAAGATTTGGCGTCAATATTCGTATGGAGTGCATTGTGAGATTTTCACCGATCACAGAAGTCTGCATCATCTTCTTAAGCAGAAGGATCTGAATTTGCGTCAGAGGAGGTGGTTGGAGCTTCTCAAGGATTATGACCTCATTATTTTATATCATCCGGGGAACGCCAATGTAGTGGTCGATGCCCTGAGTCGCAGAGCGGAGAGTTTGGGGAGTTTAGCCTACCTTCCAGCAGTAGAGCGACCTTTAGCACTTGATGTGCAGGATTTAGAAGGTCAATTGGTGAGATTGGAATTATCAGAGCCTCCGCGGCTATTGGCTTGTACAGCCTCCAGGTCTTTTCTTTATGATCTGATCAGAGCACGCCAGTATGATGATCCACATTTGCTTGTTCTTCTGGACAAGGTCCATCACGGTGATTCAAGGGATGTGGTTATTGGTGATGATGGGGTCATGTGGATGCATGGCCGGATTTGCGTGCCCAATATGGATGGGCTTCGAGATTTGATTCCGGCTGAGGCCCATAGTTCGCGGTATTCTATCCATCCGGGTGACGCAAAGATGTATCAGGATCTCCGACAGCATTATTGGTGGAGGCTGATGAAGAGAGATATTGTTAAGGTTGTGGCTTGGTGTCTCAACTGTCAGCAGGTCAAGTATGAGCACCAGAGGCCAGGTGGACTCCTTTATAGATTTGATATTCCGGAGTGGAACTGGGAGCGGATCAACATGGACTTTTTAGTTGGACTCCCATGGACTTCGAGGAGGTTTGATGCTATATGGGTTATTGTGGATCGGCTGACCAAGTCCGGCACTTCATTCCTCTTGGTACTACTTATTCTTCGGAGCGGTTAGCTGAGATTTCTATCAGGGAGATTGTTTGATTGCATGGGGTTCAAGTTTCTATCATTTCTGACAGAGGTACTTAGTTCACATCTCAGTTTTAGAGAGCCGTGTAGAGAGAGTTGGGTACTCAGGTCGAGTTGAGCACAACATTTCATCCTTAGATCGATGGGAAATTGGAGCGTACGATTCATATTTTGGAGGATATGTTGCGTGCATGAGTTTTTGATTTTGGGGGTTCATGAGACCAGTTTCTGCCACTCGCGGAGTTTATAATAATAGTTATCAGTCGAGTACCCAGCTGGCTCCGTATGAGGCTTTATATGGTAGGAGGTGCTGGTTGGTTGGTTTGAGTGGGGCGAGGCTAGGCTATTGGGCACAAACTTGGTTCAGGATGCGTTGGGCAAGGTTAAATTGATTCAGGAGTCGCTTCGCACGGCGCAGTCTAGGCAGAAGAGTTATGCGGACCGAAAGGTCCAAGATATGTCTTTCATTGTTAGGGAGAAGGTACTGCTGAAGGTGTCACCCATGAAGGGTGTTATGAGGTTCGGATTGAGGGGAAAGATGGGTCCCCGATTTATTGGGCCTTTTGAGGTGCTTCAGAGTGTTGGGGAGGTGGCTTGTAGGCTTGCCATGCCTCCCAGCTTATCGAGTATTCATCCGGTGTTCCATGTGTCGATGCTCTAAAAGTATGTTGGTGACCCGTCTAATGTTTTGGAGTTCAGCACGGTTCAACTCAGGGGTGATATGTCATATGAGGTAGAGCCAGTGGCTATTTTGGGTCTTCAAGTCAAACGGTTTGAGGTCTAAGGATATAGCTTCAGTGAAGGTTCAGTGGAGAGGGCATCCGGTTGAGGATGCCACCTGAGAGACCGAGCGGGAGATGAGCGATAGATATCCTCACTTATTCGAGACTCCAGGTACGATTCTAGACCCGTTCGAGGACGAACATTTGTTTAAGAGGGGCGGGGGATATCGTTTCATGAATTAGCCCCCTTTTCCCCATTTATGCTTTATCATATGTTGCTTAGCCTATTTATGTTGTGCTGGGTCGGTTGGTTGGGGTTCGGAGTGACCGTGGTGAGATTAGAGACACTTAGTCTCTTGAAGTAGCTTAATAGTTAAAAAAGTGAATTGTTAGTTGACTTATAGGTAAACAACCTCGAAATGCAGATTTTATGGCTCGTATAGCATCGTTAGGTGATTTGGGACTTAGGAGTGTTTTCGCAATGAAGTTTTGATGTCCGGTGTGGAATTAGGCTTGAATTGGCGAAAGTTAGTTTTTGGCAATTTCCGGTCGGCAGTGGAAAATAGGCTATATTGGTCGGAATGGAATTTTGACAGTTGGAGCAGGTTCATAATGTCATTTTGGATATGTGTGCAAATTTTCAGGTCAATCAGATGTGTTTTGGCTGGTTTCGGCATCATTGACTAAACTTAGAAATTTCAAAGTTCATAGGCTTGAATTTGATGTAATTTTAGTGTTTTCCTGTTGTTTTTGGTGTTTCAAAGGCTCGAACAAGTTTGAATGATTCTATGGGGTGTGTTGGTATGTTTGATTGGGGCCCCGAGGGGATCGGGATTGATTTCGGATGGTTGGCGGAGGTTTGAACTTAAGAAATTTGCAGCAAATAGCTACTGGTGTGGCCGCACATGCGGACGGGCAGCTGCAGGTGCGACGCCACAGGTGCGAAGGTCCATGCGCAGGTCTGAACAGAGGCTAGGTAGGAGGAGTTCGCAGGTGCGAAGAACTGGCCGCACCTGTGAAGCCGCAGGTGCGGAAAAGGGACCGCATGTGCGAGAATGGGACTATTAGTGGGTTTTCGTAGGTGCACAGCTGAGACTGCAGGTGCAGGTCCGCATATGCGAGGAAAGGTCCGCAGGTGCAGATTAACTGGGCAGAATAGTATAAAAGAGTGCCTCTGTGAAATTTTGGTTATTCTTCCATTGTTTCATGCGGGTGGAGCTTGTTTGAGAACAAATTGAAGAAAGAATTCGAGGGTCTTTAGTGGAGGTAAGTTCCCGGATTATAAAACTCGTTTCTATGCTATTTTGTATGGATTAGGCTTGTAATTTCAAGAATTAAAGTGAAAAAGTTGGGAAAAATGGGGAGGAAGATTGGAATTTCTTTTGGTGATTTGAGTGAGCAATTATGGCCCGATTGTGGAGTTTTTGGTATGTATAGAATCGTGGGAGGATGAGGATTCTAGTGATGTAAATTTTATTGAATTCCAAGACATGGGCTCGAGGCTCGAATTTTGCCGAATTTCGAGAATTGTGTTAAAATTTATGTCATTCGATTGGATTTTGTTCCGTTAGCGTATATTGATGATGCTAATATGATTTTGGTTAGATTCAGTGCATTTGGGAGCCTATTCGAGGGGCAAGCGCATCGCGGAGTAGCTTTTGGGCTGTTTCGAGGTAAGTAAAGATTGTAACACAAAACCTCTAGGTATGACACCCCGTTATTTGATATTGTGTTGATAAGTGAGGTGACACACACACTAGGTGACGAGCGTGGGGGCGTGCACCGATAGGGATTTGTGACTTGGTCCATCCCATGGAGAGTATTAAGCCGCATATTCGATTTGAAACCTTATGGTATCCTGTGTTTCAGAAGCTTATACTTGTTTATGGGTTGTGAGCCATGTTTGGGGCCTTTTGCCGACCTGTTTAGACCCTCAGGGGAATTTTTCCATGTTTGGGTACTTTTACACTATTCTACCCCTATCCTGTTAGAACAATTGTGAACTCAGTCATGTTTCTTACTTTTTGTTATTGTCACTGTTATCACACTGCTTTGATAACTCTGAAAAGTATTTGGGGCTGAGTCCTGTGAGTTGAGATAAATTGCCCAAGTGGCTTGTGAGGGTGACTGAGTCAGGCCAAGAGCCGAGCATGTGAGGATAGCTATGGATCGGGCTGCAAGCCGTAGCAGTATATATGTGTTAGGACGAATGCCGAGTATGTGAGGATAGTTATGGGACGGGCTGCACGCTGCAACAATATATATGTTATATATTATATGTGGGTCAGGCTGCACGCCGCAGCAATATAGATTATATATATACTGATCGGGAAGCACGCCGCAACAATATATGTTATATGTGGATCGGGCTGCACGCCGCATCAATATACATATTGGATCGGGCTGCACGCCGCAACAGATATAGCGGTTGGGCTGTAGGAGCCCCTCCAAGAGTCTGTAAACCCCTAGTGAGCGCAGTCGACTATTACTTTTTACATAACATTCTCGGCTGCCTCCGGTCCGGTAGGTCGGTCGCCCTCTAGCCAGTGCGAACCCACTCTTGCCCCTTCTTCCACTAGTCTTAGAGCTAGGAACTGGGAAAGAGTAACCGTATGGATCGGACTGCACACCGCAGCAGTATAAACATATACATATATATATATATATATATATATAGTAGTGGAGCGGGCTGCCGCCACAGCAGTGGTGTATGTTCATGGTACTTGCTGAGTACGAGTGTTAAGTGAGAGCATGAGATACTGATAGTGGATTCACGAGTGACTGAGAAGCTTGCCCGAGAGGCTTAATTGTGAGTGGTACTGTGCCCGAGGGGCTTATATTTTATGAAAGTGTTGTTTTGCACTCTTCTTTACACTGAGCATCTGATAATAAATGTTGGATAAAAGTTTTCCTACGAGATTTTTAAATGGAAACAGGAGTTTTTATGAAATATTCGGAATTGTAGATTTCTGACTTGATTTATTCATTTCCATTGTTATTCATTCTATGGATTTACATGATTTAAATGCTTGTCACTACACTCCAGTTTTTAGTTACATTGATTACTTGCAGTTGGCGAACTCACGTTACTCCGTGCACCTCTGTCTGCAGATCCAGGTACCGGGCCATCTCACTAGTTGATTTCCGGACGAGCTTGGAGTTGTTCGAGGATAGAGGTAGTTGCTCAGCGTCCCCAGCTCACCTCCTTTCCTTCCCTCAAATCATAGTTTCTTTTGGTCTTTTGTACCTCAGACTTTTGTTGTAGCATGTCATTGTTGTACCTTGTATTTTCGGTCATAGATGCTCATGACAGTTGACTCCAGGTTTTGGGGAAGTGTGTATTTTGTTTTATCTCTTTCTGATTTTTAAAAACCTGTTAATTTTGGGGAAATTTGATATATATATATATTGATAGTCTGAAACGGTTGGCTAGCCTAGTTCCATGATAGGCGCTATCACAGTCGGTTTAGGATTTGGGGTCGTGACACGTCATCCAACATGTGGATCGATTCCCAAGAATTAAAATGTAATTTTTTTATAAGGTAAAACACATACTGATACACTTTCATACATAAACATGTCTTTCAGAGTATATCATCATCTGATAAATCACTTCCTGCACCTTTTGGCGACTCTTGGGTCATAATCCGACCTAAAACATGGCAATATTTTTCTACAATCACTGTTACTTACATTTTCTTTTATCAACTATAGGCATCACTGTATACTCAGAAGTCACCATAATTTGGATACACTAAAAATTAAAGATCTGGTAACCGTATAACTGAATACTAGCTTATTGAATAACCATAAACCTACTAACTGAAAGACTTTATAACTTGTAATTGAGGTAAACTGATAACCATAAAATACGATAACTGCTTTCATACTTTCTAATAAGGTTATGCTCTAATATGTACTATTATCAATTGTATCCCACTTTCAGCATAATTTCCAGTCTCATTTGTTACCAACTTATACTCCATAGTTATACCCCATGGGAAATCATTCTTTCTAGATCATTAGGTTTTTCATGCCCGTCGCTTGGGCATTCGATACATCTGGAATTCGATAGGAAGAGAAGGTTACCTATTTCTCTAAGCCTCATGGCACGATATAGAGTAGAACGAAATGAGACAATCTTGAATTTCTTGGTAGTTAACCATTTATCTATGTGGCCGGCACACCCATATAAAGGAAACTCCACTGGACACAGCTTCATAGACTCCCTAGGACACTTGAACCTAGTGGTATGATACCAAGATTTGTCCATCCCAAACCTGGGCCAAGACGTAAAACAACACTCAGTGCCTGACTACATATGACCGAGCGAACCAACTAGCTAAATTAATCAATATGTGATATCATAACATACTGAATGCAGAAGATAAACAAACAAATGCTAATATATTGTAAGTCTGAATGATCCAAATTAAGTGCAAAAACACTATTATATGTCTGAAACATATGTAGCAATATTTCTTAACATGAAAGCCTGTGACTCTGCTTAACTGTTACTCTAGTATATGAAGCCTCTAATGAAATACTGAAAACACTAATTGTCTGTAATTATTGGAAGACTGTAAAGTAATGATAATGCTTTGAAAGAACTAGGGCTCACCCAAAAGCTTGTACGAGAATCCTAGCGCTATGAAACATCAAAATGTAAATCATTACCTACATCGTGAGATGTAGGCCCCGAGCAAAAGGGACGTCAATAAATTTGAATTGCATTGGTATGTAAAGCAACTAAAAGAAAGAATCATAAATACTGAAACTGAAACTGAAACTGAGCTGATAACTAAAAATTGATAACTGATTACTGCTGAAATTGAACAAACGAAGTAATGATATGAATACTCCCTTTTCTAACTGATGAACCACATGTTTATCTGAATAAACTACGAGCTCGGGCAAAATATATATATGTGCACAAGCTACAGCCTCACACTCCAGTATACGTATACATAACTACGGCCTCAGAGCGTAAATTACGACCTTAGGCCCAAACATGGATAACCATAAACTATGGCCTCATACCCAAACATGTATAAAGCATAACTACGGTCAGTGGCCCAAATACAGGTGTTCAACATTCAGAAATTAAAAAATGGGAATTGAGAATCATACCGCAATATGTGATGCTGAAGTACTGAATCATATTGAGTTACATGATACTGGAATATTGAATAATACTAGACTGGGATATGTATTCTGGAACTGATTACGAACACTGGTACTTCAATTGTTTATGACATGTTGAGTAATCTATACTGAGACTCATGGGGGTCAAATAGGAAGAACTAGAAGATTCCACATCAAACCCGAGTATATCTTATTATGCACTAAGCTCATAATGTTCGAAATGAAAGTTATGAACGAGTTATGAAGCTAGAGAATAAAAGTTCTCCAACTATCGATGAATTAGGCTTAACTATATTTTTGAGGAAATTAGTAATGTAATAAAAGAAAAGTATTGTAGGAAGAATCATTAAAATTCAAAAACATGGAGAGTTAGCCTTACATACCTAGATGCTGGCCCTCTTAAGCATATCACAATGTTCGTCTCCTCTTTCAACGATAATCTATGTCAATATATATCAAGAGGAACCAATATAAGGACTAATGCTCATGTTTTAGTCACTTAGGCATTTTATCAAACACCTTATGGGAATAAAGCCTCACAGCCCTTTGTAATTGGTCTTTTCTTCACCAATTTCGCATTCTACTACTTCTAGGTGATTCCACAATCCCAAATAGATGTAACTAACACCATTTCTCATCAGACAAATGATTATAACAATCTTAAGTCAACAAACCAAAATCCTATCATAGTTCATATGGTCCTCTTTATCAATCCTCATAAATTCGAGTAGGAGCATTACCTTTTTGAAGTTCAATCCTCATAAATTCGAGTTCTAGGTTTCTTTTCTCAATAATGGTGTCTCGTTTGAATATCTAATGATTTGAATGATTTATCCAAGTTAATAAGGTGTTGGATAATTGAAATTAACTTTGAATCATTGTTAGAACTTACATTAGATGATAGAGGGACCTCTGGGAAGTTGGGTTCTTGAGAGCTCCCCTTTTTAAAGCATATGTGTGTGTTTGGGGTAGTAGGAAACGAGGTAGGGTTTATATAAGTGTACCTGTCCAAAAAATCGAGAAGGAAATAAAAGTAGCTCGGATAAACATCATCGGCGCGGGGCATCATACGAGGCGCCAAAACTACAGTGCCTTGCACTTTCAGGGGTGCTGACTTAAATGCCTTGGACAGTGCCTTGCACTGTCAGGGGCCTGAGGTTAATGCCTTGGACAGTGCTTTGCACTGTCTATGGCCGTGAGTTTTCATGGCCTTGCTCTGTCTAAGGCTGTAAGATGGGCCTCCTATAAATTTAGTTGATTATATCGAATTTTATGAACCTCACTCTTTGTATTGATTCTAAAATAATTGTTTCCACCCATACTCATCCCGATATGACTTAAAATGTCGAAAAAGGTCACATTAATACTCATTTAACACATCCACAACTAATCCGGATTTATGGAGTATGACACCCTTGGCTCACGAAAGACAAGAAAAAAAAATAATAGCACCAAGCAGTAACTACAAGAAGATAGTGAGAAATCGAAACGAAAAGAACAATAGGTAATAGAATAATCCAACAAGATAATAGAATACATGATTAACGCTAATACTCTCGACTAACTATTAGCTGTTAGAGCTGTCAAAATAGGCTAGCCCAGTCCAACCCAGGTTAAACCTCACAGGCTTTAAATTTGGTGGCCTTAAAAATGGCCAACCCAACCCATCCCTAAGAGGGTCGCGGGCCGGCCCTTCAATATTTTTTAGAAAAAAATATTTCTTCAAATCTTTAGATATTTTTTGTGTGACATGATCTCTTAATCATATGAATGACTTTTGTGTATTTAGAGTGTACAAGAATATTTATATTTGGCAAGGAATATAGTGATTGAAATGCAAATTCTCTATATCTCTAGCTTTTCTTTTTTTAACGTTACATGAATATTTTTTTAATACTTTTCTTTCACTTTCCTCAGGTTTAGGAGTTGCTTCATTAAGTTTATATGTTAAGCTTTTTTAATTTTGGTTTAACATTATTTGTTGATTTCATCATTATAGTCCACAAAATTTTTACAATTCATGAAATTTGCTAGTGTTGTCAATTTTCTTTGGGTATTAAAAGTTGACCTTTTTCTATACTGAAGAGAAATTTAATAATTAATAATATATCAAAGTAATCAAACTGATCATTGGCCACTTAAAGTAATATTTTCTTTTGAAAACAATAATTATTGGCCACTTAAAACATTCCTAGTTTGTTGTTAGTTAAACAAAAGAATGACTAATTTTCTCATCATACTACATGCATACAAAAACTATAAATTCTAGTTGATATGGAGGGGTAAATGATCAATCTATGGTTGGAAAATGGGGATTATAGTTAATACTTGTTTTAGTTTTACTTTTTTTTAAATATTTAAATTTGAATTCAATTAATTTTGGCACAAGGGCCGGCCCAGGCCCATCCTCGGTCAAGCCTCAAAGGACAACAGGCTGACTAAATGGGCTAAAAAATCCCAAACCATCCCTACCCAAGTAGCGGGTTGGGTTGGGCTGGCCTCACTGGACACGCCAATTTTGACGGCTCTATAGCTGTTTACCTTGATTCTCGACCTCCACACCTTCCTATTAAGAGTCATGTCCTCGATAGGCTGAAATAACATCATATCTTGCCTAATCACCTCTCTCCAATACTTCTCTAGCCTGCCTCTACCTCTTCTCAGTCACTCTGGAACCAATCTCTCACACCTCCTAACTGGGGCACCTACAATTCTCTTCTTCACATGCCCAAACCATCTAAGCCGAACTTCTCGTATCTTATCCTCTACCATAGGCACTCCCACTCTGGCCGGGATATATTCATTCCTAATCTTATCCACATGGGAAGCCCACAAATCCATCTCAACATCCTCATCTTTACTACTCTCATTTTTTAGACATGTGAGTTTTTGACGACGCTCACTCAACCTCATACAACATAGTCCGTCTAACCACCACTCTGTAAAACGTGCCTTTAAGTTTAGGAGGAACATACTAATCACATTAAACACCAGATGCTAGCCTCCACTTCACCCATCACACTCCAATACAATGTGTACATCCTCATATATTTTCCCATTTCCTTGGATAATAGACCCAAAATACTTGAAACTATCTCTCTTATGGATAACTTGTCTATCAATCCCCACATCTCTGTCTGCTTCATTGATCCTGTGGATAACTTGTCTTCTTGGTCTTGCTCAACTTGAACCCTTTAGATTCTAGGTTATGTCTCCAAACCTCCAGTATCACGTTTACACCTCTGTGCGCCTCGTCAATCACTACAATATCCTCTGTGAATACCATACACCATGGATCCTCCTCTTGAATGTCGCGCGCCGAGGTATCCATTGCCAAGGCAAGTAAAAGTGGACTAAGAGCTGACCCACGGTGCAACCCTATACAACTGGGAAGTGTTCTGAGTCTCCCCCCACTATCCTTATCGGGGTCTTAACTCAATCATAAATGCCCTTAATCACCCTAGTGTAAGAAACATGAAAACCCCTAGCCTCAAAACATCTCCATTGAACCTCCCTATGGACGAAGTTATACTTCTGTTTCTAACCCTGAAACCGAAGTCGCCATGCACATCTTCATTACCCCCGGAAGACGTCCCGATATTGCCATTGAAGTCACCTCATGTTAAAATCTTCTCGTTGAGTAGGATGTCTCACACAACCCCATCCGAGGTCATCCCAAAAGCGCCTTTTGACCTCTTTGTCCAATCCCACTTGCGATGCATAGGCACTAATTAAATTTAACGCAAGTTCTCCAGCAACTAACTTAATATCCATGAACCTATTGTTCACCATCATAGATTCTACCACTAGCTCCCTATGTTATCTATCCACCAAAATGCCTACCCCATTATTGCCCCTCTTACTATCACTTCCTGTGTACCACAGTTCATACTCGTCTACATCCCGTGACTTAGACCCCACCCATCTAGTATTTTGGGCTCAAGATATACTAATTATCCTTTTTGAAGGTTTTTGTCAAACGTTATTGACTTCCCCGTTAGGGTCCCTATGTTCTACGACCCAACCTTCAGCCTCGAGGCTACCTTCCCATCCTTGCTCCCCCCATGACATGACATCATTCCACCATCACTCGACCCAACCACTATAGTCTAAGGAGATTCAAATCTAGTACTACCACTAGTACAAATAAGCAAAAAGTTAAACTACAAATATACTACCTATATAATTCAATACTAAATGACAGGAAAATAACTTACAATAGAGAAAGAAAGGATAGAACCTAGGTATTATGCGGTGTCCCAAGCCAATTGGAGATGAAATTTAAGATAGAACCAGGTAGGAAGTTGCCGTAATTAATGAAGCTCGTCGAGAATCTATCCATACACTGAAAAATCACTGGTCCTTGCCGAGAATTTACTACACCTTGTCGAGAAATTTTTTGGAGCAGCAAGCCCGTCCAAAGAAACAAATATACCCATACACACACAAAAAGAGAGAGAAATAGAGGGATAAAATACGAAGAATGTAGATATATTTTTTAATCAATGACAATAACTTAATTCTAATTGCAGGAAACCAATCCTAAAGGAGGATGTCACATGAATTAGAAATATTCTAGGAGAAGATCTGAAAGCGAGAATCAAGGAGTCAAACGTGCAAGTCAAGATCCAAAGGCAATAATCAATGAGTATATTTGCCGTGAAAGCAAGCTTTATGGAAAAGAGATACTCAATTCAGCTATTTATGGAAATCATCAATCGATTAGTCCAGAAGATCAATCTATATAGAAGATCAATCAATCTCTATAAAAGATATACATAGAATAATCTATCACGCATAACAAGAGAATACACATCTCAATGGCTTGCAAGGAAAAGGAAATTAAGGAAGCAACGAAAAGAAGTTCCATTCTATTATTGGCAAAAAATCATCTTGATTGATTATAGAATCAACTCCCTTGGGGTTCCTTTCAACAATTACACTATCATGCCGTGAAGAATGGAGACCAACTCTTTATATATTCTATAGAATATGCAAATGAAGGATCTACTTTGATCGAACCAATAAATCCCTTTGTTCATCTTCAAATAAGCACTATAGTCTTCTATAGATTTATTGTGTAACTAGGAAGAAAAGAGAGGGAGAAAAAGAATTCAAAGAGAAAAGGGGCATCTTATCACAACCATTCAAAGTGATCATGGAGGTGAATTTTAAAGTAGGGCTTTTGAAGAATTCAACAATGATTATTGATACGCTCGTAATTTCTCAGCACCAAGGTCACCACATCAGAATGTAGTGGTTGAATGTAATAATAGAACTCCGTAGGATATGGAAAGAACCATGAGATTAGAACATTCCCTACCAAATTGCTTACAGTTAGAAGCAATTAGCACAACTTGTCACATTCTCAACAGGTGTTTAATTCGACCTGTTTTATAGAAGGCTCCATATGAACTCTGTCCACATTAATGACAAGGATAATCTGACCCAAGAAGTGTTGTAGGTATATTTTTTGTCTACTCGAAAAATAGTAGATTTTTTGTCGGCTCACAGTTTCCTTATCATGTGTTTAAGTTGACTAAGGCCCTGTATGGGATAAAACAAGCACCTAGAGCTTGATATGAAATACTAAGCTCATATTTGGTCAGTCATGGATTCTCAAAAGGTAAGATTAATACTACCCGCTTCATCAAAAGGTCATCTTCTGGAAATCTCATTATTCAAATATATGTTGATGATATTATATTTGGAAGTGCTAACCCTGTTATATGCAGTGAATTCTCACATATCATGGAAAGTGAGTTTAAAATGAGCATGATGGGAGAATTGACTTTCTTCCTTGGAATTCAAATTCATCAATCAGATGAAGGAATCTTTATATGTCAGACAAAGTACACGAAAGAGCTAATACAAAAATTCAAAAGGAGCAATGCCAAGGCAATTGGGACACCCATAGGTCTAGCTACAACTCTTGACAAAGATGAAGAGAAAACCAGTAGATGAATCAAAATATCGTGGAATGATTGGATCTCTACTTTATTTAACTACTAGTCATCCTGACATAATGTTTAGTGTATGCAGATGTGTCAGGTTCATAGAAGCTCCCAAGGAGTCACATTTACCAGATGTGAAATGAATTATTAGATATCTTATTGGGACTACATCACATGGATTATGGTATCCATGCCTTAATAATTTTAAGCTTCAAGGTTTTTAGACGCAGATCTTGTCGGTGATAAATATGAAAGGAAAAGAACAAGTGGAACTTGTCAACTACTTGGTAAATCGCTTATTTTTTGGAACAATAAGAAATAGGGATCAGTTGCACTATCTACAACTGAAGCTGAATACATTATAATTGGATAATATTGTGCTCAATTACTTTGGATGACTCATCAGCTAATTGATTATGATCTTTGGTTTAAGCCTGTTAAAATTTGTTTTGAGATAATTCTAGAGCTATATTCTTTCAAAAAATCATGTGCATCATTGTAGAGAAAAGCACATAAATATCAAGCATCATTTCATTAGAGAGCATATTCTCAAGGGTGACATTCAGTTATAGTTTGTTAACATTGAAAACCAATTAGCTCATAGTTTTTGCTAAGCTTCTTCTATAGGATAGGTTTCAAACCCTTAGGGATTTACTTAGCATTATTACATTTTCAAAATAAAGCATTCCATTTTTGGTACTTCTCAAAGATTGCGTGTCTAAAATATTTTTGGTAAAAATTTGTTGTACCGTATTACTTCATTATTACTGCCCGCAACATTTATTATGCACCTCCATATTTAGCACTTATTTCCGCCTTTGTGGTTTACCCAAAAGGAAACTTAATCAATCAGTCGCGTCTGTTGCCTTCCTGCCTTGTTAATCATGTCGATTCAGTCGCGCCTTTTCACTCATCTCTCCATCTATATATGTCGGCCTCCTATTTGAAGTCTTGTGTGTGCAACCTTAATTCAACCTCTCTAATGGCTAAAGCTTCGAAAAATCCCTCTATTTCCACTCGCAAAAGCACCAAGTCCAACGGAAGACCCCCTTCTCAACTGCCAGAACCAGTAACTATTGGCTCTAACCATTCTCCGGGTTTCTCGTCTTCACAAGAAAAACCTCTCCAATGATGATCAAATAGAGAAGGCACTAGGAAAGCAACCCATGGAAGAAAGAGCAGAAGTGTTCACCTCAAATAAGGTGAAGATAGACCTGGACATTACACTCAGAATTGAACTAATGGGATTCTCCTAAGAGAGAAAAGTTTGTGTCCTTCAAAGGTAAATCAATTGCTCATGGAAGAACCATAAATTTAGAAGAGATGGAAGCCCTAAATTGCAAGGTAAAAAATTTCTTCACTTCTCAAGGTTGGGAAAATTTCTTTGCCCTAACCTCTCCAAATGTCTATGAAGATTTGGTTCTCATGTTCTATGTAAATCTCCGTTCCTAGAACTATGATAAAATTAAGTCTCTAGTGCTATGTCAGTGTATTATTCTATATTTCCCTATTTTTTATTCCTTTTATAAGTGTAAGTTACTCTTCCCTGTTTAAAAACTCATGGCCTAATAATTTTGAAGTGCCATTTGAACAAGCTAAACATTGTCGTGCTGATTCCCTGACTTATTCTCTGCCTAACGAGTTAGGACCTAGTGACTTCAACTCTTAAACCCTTATTGTTGCCCACATTGTTTCCACCATTATTCTTCCCAGAACAGGTTCCTATCACCACTTTATCTTAAAGAGACACCTTTTTGGTCTACTATCTTCTTACCAAGCCCAATTAGAAACTATCCTCCTGGGTAATAAATTTCATGATTGAATGTGCTAAGATCCTTCAAGTCTACCCTCCGGGATGGTCATCACTAAACTCCTCGAGGACTTCAATATCCCTCTCTCAAACTATCCCTACGTATATGTTTCCAAGTTTTATAACAATAGGTGATTTGTCATTATGGGATATGTTGTTGTGGATGGTACTAGCATAAAGAAGAAGGAAGTTGAAGATAAAGTGATTCCCTCCAGTTCCAAGGTAAAGGTTTATACCTCTCAAACTACTGTCAATAATCAGGAGTTGCTTGAAAAGATAGCTGCACTTGATGACAATATGACTACCATCAAAGAGTTACTACTAGCCACCCAGACCTTAGTTGGAGATGTCTATGCAGTTGCAAAGGAAACAGGATCTGACGTGTCCAAGTTAAGAGTCATGGTGCTGAAAATCGTAGAAAAGGTAGTCAAAGCATTCAAGGAAGTCCATGACCGTATGGATGGAATCTTAGTCACAATGAACACTAGCTTTGATCGCCTCAAATAAGCTATCTACAACACCATTACCTATTTCCTCCGTCGTTAATCGGTGTTGGTTGTTTAGACAATTTCTTTTATTCTATTTGGATAATTTTCTTTAGCACATTTTTGGGTACTTTATGTATATAAGCGTACTATTTGCTAATCATATCTTCTAGCACTTAAACCTTCTTAGCCATCTTTCTGATTGATGCCAAACAAGGAGAAATAAAGTACTTACTTCTAGGATGCAGGATGTGGTCAATCAAATAATTAAACAAAAGTCGAACAGAATACTAACTTGTAGGAGGTGGTTCTAGCGAACGATTGAAGTCAAATATTGTTCATCTAAATGAGGGAAAGTCGACTCCAAGCACTCAACGTACCTGACAACAGTTGATGGGGAGCCGACTAGAGCAGAAGCCTAGAAATAGGGAAGTAAAATGAATGAAGTATTTTTGTCATTATCAAAAAGGGAAAGATTGTTAGATATATGTTTTAATGATAGACGACAAATAAATTGTAATTGCAGGAAACCAATTCCAAAGGAGGATGTCACAAGAAGTGGAAAGATTCTAGTAGAAAATCAGAAAACAAGAATCAAGGAGTCAAACTTGCTAGTCAAGATCCAAAGCCATGAATCATGAAGTATATTTGCTGTGACTACAGTATATAAGATCAATCAATTTCTATAAAATATATATAGAGAATAATTTAATCACGCATAACAGAGAATATTCATCTCAGCGGCTTGCAAGGAAGAAGAAATCAAGGAAGCAACGAAAAAAGGTACATTCTACTATTAGAAGAAAATCATATTGATTGATTCTGAGAATCAACTCCCTTAGGTTTCCTTTCAACCATTAAACTATCAGTCTGTGAAGAATGGAGACTAACTTTTTATATATTCTACAGAAGATTTAAAGGAAGGATATACTTTGATCGAACCAATATCAATCTCTTTATTCTACTTCAAACAAACATTATAGTCTCCTATAGATTTATGTGTAACTAGGAAGAGAAGAGAGAAAGAGAGAGAAAAAGAACGATGGTAAGGTATTGTATCAAACATAGAGAAAAGAACAAAGAGACAAAGTTGTTGGTGTATGACAACATCAACCCATCAATACCAAACTACTTCATACTTGAAAGGGAACACCCTTTCAACCCACGGAGACTAGACCTAGGATTCATTCTAAAACAGAACCAGTATAAAAACATTTTGTGTCATTTAGTTTCTGAATTTTATTTTCCTGTATTTAGTTTACATCTCATATCCAAATCCCAGTCGACTAGAACGCAAGTTAGTCGACTACCTCGAAAAAGAACAAAAAAATTACAATTCACCCCCACTCTTGCATTTTAGAGAAGACGTGGGGAACTAGAGAAATCAAAACAAGGTCGCCGGAACCAATCGTCAAAATCTCACTCGTCCACACTGGTCATAGCACCCACCCTAACTGAAAGAGAAGTGGGAAACAAAATGGCGCCGGTGGCGAGGCCTAGGGCACCAGATGCGATGGGCCAGAAGAGATCGGAAAAATATTAAGGAAAGTGTGATGTCCCAATAGATCATTTTGAGATTTAGCCTCAATTACTGTGTTCCAAGTCCTCGATTAGCTCCATTTCACATTTCTTTATTTGCATGCATAGTCTTTGTCTCATTCCGGAACTTTTTGATGTGGAAAATTGAGGAAATTTGAAATTTTGCATTAAAAATGACTTGAGTTTACTACGGTAAACATTTTTAGTAAAAAGACTTAAATTAGTATTTTGACCATCTCGATGGGTCTGTATCGTATTTTGGGACTTGAGCGTATGCGCCCAATCTAATTCTGAAGTCCTTAACTTGATTTGTTGAATACTATTAATTTGAAGGTTTAAAGAATTCCTAAGTTTGACCGTACGTTGAATTTGTTGATACTTGGTTCATATTTATGTTTCAGAACTTGGAATAGGTTTATTTTACTATTTATGACTTTTCTAAAAAAATTGGTTCTAAACGAAGTTGATTTGACGTGATTCGGGCGCCCGATTGTAAATTTGCAAGTTCTTGAGTTTCTTAGAAAATTTCATATTTTTTGATGTTCGATTCAATGTTTTATGTATTATTTTTGTGTTTTGATCGTGCGAGTGAGTTTTTATGAAAGTTCTAGAATTATCTTGATGTTAGGTTTGGAGTCCCAAGGGATCAGGTGAGTTTCAATCGCGTTTTGGAGTGTTTGAGAACGTTTAAGTGTTGCTGGTGCGAACGGGTGCTGAAGACCTTGCAATTGCGAGGTGGGAGATCACATTTGCGAGTTTTGAATTCTTCTACTAGGCGCACATTTGTGAACTCATCGTTTGCATTACGCAGGTGGGGATGGGTAAGCTTTCTCGCATTTGCGATCAGTCTGGTCGCATTTCCTATGTAACAACTGTCCGCAATTGCGAACATTAAGTCGCATTTGCGAAGGTAGTAGGGATATGGGTTCTTCGCCTTTGCGATGGATTTATTCACATTTGCAAACCCTAGATCCCAATTGCGAGACCTTCGACTGGACAAAAAGCCGAGGGACGGGATTTTTAGCCCGATTTTCATATTTTGGAACCCTAGGCTCGGTAGGAGGCAATTTTGATGAGGGAATTTCATCTATAAACTTTAGATGAGTGATTCTATTCTATTTCTAATCAAATTCCATCAATCTATCTTAGATTATAATATCAAAATCATGGGCATCATAGTGAAATTTTTTGAAACCTTGTCAAGTTCTTGAAAAATTAGAAATTAAGTTTTGAGAATCGATTTGGACTTAAATTTTGAAACTTATCACATGCATGAACTCGTGGGGTCAGGGGTAGTCGGAATCTACCATTTGACCCGGGTTTTGACCGGTCGAGCCCTGTGTTGACTTTTGTTGACTTTTTGAGAAAAGTGTAAAGATCTTAACTTTATATATTGTTATTGATTTCTCTAGCATTGTTTGATGATATTAAGTTGATTTTGGTAAGATTTGATTGTTTGGAGGAGAATTTTAGAGGAAAGGCTCCGGTTGAGCTTTAATTTGATTGTGGAACGGGTTAAGTGTCATGTCTAACCTTGATTTGAGGAAATTAGGAACCTTTGAACTATATGTTATGTGAATTACATGTGAAACGGTTATATGCGAGGTGATGAGTGTATACATGCCGTCA
The DNA here is from genome assembly GCA_005239525.1 of Nicotiana knightiana. Classification (NCBI taxonomy): domain Eukaryota; kingdom Viridiplantae; phylum Streptophyta; class Magnoliopsida; order Solanales; family Solanaceae; genus Nicotiana; species Nicotiana knightiana. The sequence goes on along the minus strand of ML399487.1, from coordinate 1,634 downwards.
AAATAATTGTTTCGATGTCTGTGTTGTATTTCATGAATTATCTCATTCCATGCCTTAACTGTTACATGCTCTAATTTCTTTCTGTGCCGTAATTTCTTACTTCACATTAATTATTCTTGTATATAATTTCATCCCTTCAATGACTCCATGTTTGATTTCTACTTGCTTAATTGTCCTACTTGTACACCTGAATTGTCACGTACTTTACTTATCTTGCTACTTTTGTATATTTGTAGCATTCTTTTGATTAGTACGTGGTTCCTTTATTTGTTTTTGCTTTCATACCCTTTAATTGTAGAGATTTTTCTAAATTGAGTTGTTGGATTGATTACATTTATCAAAATTGTTTATGGATCGGATTGCACGCTGCAATGGTTACAATATAGTGGAATAAGGGAGTATTCTGACATTGATTCTGATGATATGGTGGGATAGGGTTGCGCTGCAATGGATGTGTACGTAATACATGATATTGATAAATGATGATATGGTGTAATAAAAGAGGATTATGACGTTGATTATAATGACATGGTGGGATCAGGTTGCGCGACACAACAGATTGTAAACGTGATACTTGATATTGATAAATGATGCTAATGTGGAATAAGGGAGTATTGTGTGTACGGTGGGATCGGGTTGCGCACTGATCACGCTCAACTATGTCTTGTAGAAGACTAAGCGGGCGATGCAAATATAATCCTGGGGTATTATGCCCAGAGTCGATCCCTCAGGGAATCGACGTATCAAGCACGCTGTTTAAATTAGTACTCATTTGTCACCTGATGTAGTTTAAATTACTAATACTAAATATTAAAAGTAAAGATTAACTATACTAAGGTATAAACAATTGTAATAAAATCTAAGGTTATAGTTTCCCCCGCTGGTGAACTTACTTCTCGGATACTTCGTATAGCTTGATTAATCGTCTCTATCAATCATGAACGCTCTATCTACCATAAATCTCTCTCAAGTAATTATGATAATTTACTAGACGCACTCTCTCAAGTTACGCTAGCTAGATTGCATTACAGTTCACTTAGATTGCACCCGAAGTATCGTTATCTCTAATCCAACCTCTAAACCCTCGGTTATGACTTTCGTCTATACTCTGGGAGTGGTGTTGTTCAAACAATTACCTAAATATGCACTCTCTCTCAAGTAGATACATAATAAATAGGCACAGCTAATTGAGGGCCCTTCAATCAACTACAACAAGAACGTAGTTGAACAAATAGAGTTTAATCAACCAATCAAAACTATATTAATATCACAAGAAGTTTATTCCCCAACGGGTTCCACACGAAATTAGCTAAACAAATTCATAAGAATAAAATCTAAAACAACTAGCATAATTAAACTACAAAGCAAGGAACAAAATATGTACAAAGTTGATGTTTTGCCTTGGATGCACACTAATNACCCGTCAAAACTCGATTTCTGGCCGAACTGGGGACCTGGCGTTTGGACCCAAACGCCTGGCTAACGCCAGGCCAGGGCTGGCGTTTCAGCCCAAATGCCTGGCTAACGCCAGGCAGGGTCAGTGTGTTTGGCTCTGTCGCCCGGCTGTCTCCTTTCGCGTATTTTTCGACGTATTTGCATCTTTTTAGCTCTGTTTCCATCTCCACTTCACCTAC